>CABEGB010001095.1:0-121932 GCA_901521435.1 Crematogaster levior
GGGGGTAGCAATATATGGTGCCAATTTGAGCCGAATGCCTGCGGGGGCATTTTTTGTATACTTAACCCCCTATGCCCTTTAAAGAAATTGTAGATACAGCCACAACAGACGTTTTTAAATTTATAAAATGTTTTGTACAATTAGGTCCAACTACAAAAATTTATAAAATGCGAGCTGAACTTTTGAAAAGTGTGACATGTTTTTTACAAGATACGGTAACTCCTGGCATTGTAACAATAGACGCCTTATCAAACATTGTCAATTTATGCGAATATATATTCCAAGAAAGTCATAGCTATGTCGAAATATGCACATGTCAAATATGTGGAAACATAAAAATTGTTAAGAAATGCGTCTTACCGATAAATGAAGAAATATTAAATAAACACGGTTACACAAAAATTATTGATGCAATAAAGGAGGGAAAAGTTTTAAAACTTACATGTAACAAATGTGATAAGGAACGTTCTATGAACGTATCATACGGTCCACAACTATTTATCGAATCTTCGCTCACAACTACTTTGAACGACATTCCAATATCCATTAAGTTAAATGAGCAACATTATACTCATGTTGGATGCGTTGTGTACTACGGACAAACTTCCCAAACGTCAGTTGGCCATTACACTGCATATGTACGTAATGGTACCAACTGGATAGAATACGATGATATGTTACGTAAGCCAAAGAAATTACGCGGTAATAGAACATGTCATGTAAACATGTGTATTTATGTAGAAACATAAAACATTTTTATATTTTTAATATTTTTATAACGGTTAAGCGAAAGAGATGATCAAAATTATCCTTGTAAAACCAAAATAAATATTTTACATAACATTTTAAATAAATATTAATACAATAGTATTAAAATGTTTTATTTTAAACTACTATCATGTTAGCACGTTGTGTGCGCGAACGATCTTGATTATATACATATCACTATAAATCACCTCCACGAAGTTAGCCCCCCACTTTTAGAATTAAATAATTTCGACAGTTGTGCTGACTTGTGCTAAGCTAGCACAACTCAGATATACAGTATTGTTTAAATCGAACAATTATAAACCCGAATTAATGGACTTAGAATTCTTACGGTAAGGACGCGCTCAAGAGTAAAGTGCCCTTTATATCGTTGTTCTGAAGAATCCGAAGGTTGTGCTGACTTGTGTTAAGCTAGCACAACTCAGATATACAGTATTGTTTAAATCGAACAATTAGAAATTTTTGAAAAAAGGGATTTCAGACTAAAAACGTTTTCTTTTTGTTCCGGAGTTTTTATTCTACTTATAGAATCGTCCTTTTGGAACAATGTTTAGAACAACTAGAACAATCTATAACGATAAAAAAAAGTTTGATTTTTGAAAAAAGGGGGGCCAAATAAAAATCGTTTTCTTTTTGTTCCGGAATTTTTATTCGACTTATAGAATCGTCCTTTTGGAACAATGTTTAGAACAACTAGAACAATCTATATTGATAAAAAAAAGTTTGATTTTTTTAAACCCATATGGATTGCCGGACACTGCCTACATCTCGCTTTCTTATTATTCACAACCATCTCAAATACTTTAGCAATTAACAAGTTTCTACGAAATAGTTTAGCTATAGAAAATGTATTTCAATAAAGTTGACTTTTTTTCGCTGTCAATTTTTGTACCATACTTATATTTTTTGTATTGAAAAAGTTGACATTTTCCAAATAAAATATCGCAAACAGCGATTGTTCGTTGAAGTCTATCACGAAAATAAATTGCCCTATTGTCAGATGTAATTTCCGTATTTTGACCAAAAACTTATACATGTACATAGCATGCTGAAGATCTGTCAATAATATATAAACACTTCTCGAGTTCAAAATAAATTCTGCTTGTAAGCAGAAGTTGTACACAAACATATACAGATAAATAGAATATCTCGTAAAACGAATAAATACAAACTAAAAAGGTGGGAGAAATACAATTAAAGATCAGAAGCAGACTAAACAAAAGAAGTTTTCAACATTTATTAAATTCTCTTTCATTTAAGGAATCGATAATATTCTCACATCAATATTGAACAGTCGAAAAGTTTAGTGCCTTTCCACGAACGATATTTCGCGAACTTTGTACATTTCAAACTGTGTATGCTTGTGTAAAATTGACGATTATCTGTGGATTTTTTTATTTTTGTACTTAATACGGTGAAAAATACGTTATTGACGAACCCTAAGTGCGCTGGGTGTAATAGATTTTTAAAGAAAGTACTTAGTCAAAGAAAGGAAATTACATCAGAAGATGAGGCAATTTATTTTAGTGAGAATCTTCAACGAACAATCGCTGTTTGCGATATTTTATGCGGAAAATGTAGACTTTTTCAGTACAAAAAACAAAAATGTGACAATAAAACCGAAAACGAGGAACAGTCAACATCTAGTGATCCGATAATCAGTATACAACTTAAACCGAAGGTGGATGAGTTGAGTGATGAACAAATCGAGGTTCAAATTCAAAGAACAGTTTCGACGCACAAATACTGCTGTATTTATTCCGCTGTCAAAAATAGAATTGTGATTCCAGAAGAAGCTCGTATCCAATCGTTTATTAAAAGGAAGCTTTACATACCGACAGGCAATTGATGTTGTCGAATCCATTTAATAAAAAATCGGTTTTATGATGAAGATCTTGACTATTTAAGAGTGTATTCGAACTCATCTAAACTCAGTGCTTCAGAACTGACTAAAATGATGTGCACTCTCTCTGTTAAATGTGACTCTACACTTTATGACAAGATCGGAGATTTTAATCTCTCCGAGAAACAGCTTTTTATTTTTACGGGATTAACATGGGAGAATATTATAATGTTAAGAAGTATGCTGACTTCAATGTGAAACGGTCACAACCGTACTGTCACCCAAGCACTCGTTGTGTTTCTCTTAAAACTTCGCACAGGCAATTCAAATAAAATATTAGCTTCCATGCTTCAACTTGAACACGAACAGCTTATTTCGGAATACTCAACAGCAGTTCTCAAATCATTTAAAGATGTGTTGCCATGTCGTTTTGGAATAACTTCTTCCATCAGAGCTGATCTTAGAGAACTACACAACTAAGATTGCTAAGAATTTGTTTGATAGTCATAAACATTTATTTCTAATCTGTGATGGAACTTATGCACGTCATCAAAAAAGTACAAACAATGAATTTCAAAGAAAAACTTATTCACGCCAGAAAAAAGTTCCACTATGCAAACCTTTTGTACCATTTGTACTACTGACGGATATATAGTGGATATGTTAGGCCCGTATCCCGCGAATTTGAACGATGCAGATGTCTAAAGAACTCTTTTTCAGGACTCGAACGCTTTGTGTAAGTTATTGCAAAAAAATGATAATCTAATTCTCGATCGCGGCTTTCGAGATGTGAAAGATGAGTTGGAACTAAAAAAAATTAAGGTATTGATGCCTTCTTTGAAAGGAAAACGTAAACAGCTTTGAACAAAGGAATCAAACAAATCCCGTTTTGTTACAAAAATTCGTTGGGCAGTTGAAGCTGTTCACGGAGTAATTAAACAAAAATACCGACTCCTAACCATAAATTGAACAATAAAATGCTTCCAAAAATTGGAATGTACTTCCGGATTGCATCATTCCTCAATAATCAATTCGGAAAAAGATTAGAGTCTGATATAGAGTTTTCCGAAGAAATAGTGAAAATAATGAGATGCAAAAAAGTTATGGAAAATACATTAGCTGCTGAAGTCGAAGAAAAGGACTGGTTGCGTAAGAAATTAATTTTTCAAAGCATCTCATCAGAAGATGTTTTAGATTTCCCCGAAATAACAATTTGAGACTTGAAAATTCTCTTTACTAGAACTTATCAATTATCGCAAGCAGTATCATATTTAGCCGAGATAGTTGATAACGATCATCGGATTAAAGTGCAGTTTGTTAAAGAACAATCAAATATATTAAAATTGCAAGTGCCATCACGTCATATAAATCGGAAAATGTACCGGTGCTTTTTAAAGTATAAACCCAACAATGACATTTCTGGATTGGAGTATGCATGCGAATGTGCAAATGGAGGTAGAACTGTTGGTTGCTGTTCTCATGTTGCTGCAATAATTTACTATTTATCTCATGCCAGATACGTGTCAAAAATATTCAGACCAGCTGAGATCCTTAGTGAAATGTTTCAGCAAAATAATTTTGTCCCTGTGATAGAGGACAATAGTGATGAAGATTAAACAGGTAAGAGACGATACATAAGTATTCAGATTTATCAGACTCCAAATAAGCTTTTTTGAAATACTTCTTCTAGAGCAAACTCTATCGTGGAAACTTGTTAATTGTTAAAGTATTTGAGATGGCTGTGAATAATAAGAGAAGAAAGCGAGGTGTAGGCAGCGTCCGGCAAACCGTATGAGTTCAACTTCGATAATTTTTTAACTATGAAGTACCCTTCCAATCGTTTTGAAAATTAAATATGTTTTACAAGATAAATTGAAGATTTTTCTAGTAAAAAATGGTATTAGTATCTCATGAACAAATTATTTTAAAAAATTCGCAAAAATTTAAAAAATTTTTTTAGTCGGTTTCTTTTTTAAATTTCAAAATTTTTGTCAAATACCACACCATTCAATCCCATAACATATATTTTTTTCATCAAAATCGGTTTATCCATTAACGAGAAAATTAAATTTTTTAATTTTTAATCTTACCCCCATAACTCTCATACAAAATGTTTTTTGAATATAATATTTGGTAGTTTTCACTCTTACATCACTACTAACTAGTGTCCGACCGAAACTAACAAGGAAGGTGTCGGAAGTGTCCCCCTCCAATTTTGATGAGCTTCTAATATGTTGTTCTCTAGATCAAAATAGGGGACACGTTTTTTTTATACGTTCCCATACGGCCTTTTAGGGGGTGAAACACCCCTTTGAAAAAAATCGGTTTTTCTCTTTCGGAGCGAATATCTTCGAAACTAAAAAAGATAGAACAAAAATTCAAACTGGGTATTAAATGGCTTGATGAGTACTATAAAATAACGTAAAAAATTTTTTTATTTTTTTTTATTTTTCAAAAAGCCTTACCCCTTTAACTTTTTTTTCAAAATTTTGAATTTTTGTTTTTACCAAATTAAAGGTTATTTTTTTACGAATTCATCCATGTATATTAAAGTTATGTTGCGTAATATCATTTTCGAGAATTAATTATAAACGCCTCCGTACATACGCTATTTGTGTCGGTCCATGCGCTCGATTCTTCGCGCAACGCGTTTTCCTGTAATCAAAAGATGACGAATACACTTGGAGGACATATCCATATATAATCACGAAAGTTTTCATCACATATAACTTGAGCACTTATATAAAACTTAAAACAAGTTTAAAAGTCTGTAAGACGAATAATTTTATCGCTGGAGAAAATGTCGTCGCTTTGCGAGCATCAGTTTAATACGTAACATCGTACATTTTATCGTGTACCCTTAATTAAATTGTGTGAACTATTAATCGTTGCAGTAGTTGTAGTAGTTTTATAGGTATGTATTTATTATTATAAATATAACAAGTATAATAAAACATTTTACTATTTTTTAATATACATAATGTTCAAAAATAGACTCAAGATTTTGAATTTTTACAAATTTAAATGATTATCTAATAATATATCACCACGAAAAGTAACTGATATATTATACAAGGTGCCAGTTCAAAGTGAACATACATAAAGTTTATATTATCTAAATAAATTAATAAAATAAATAATATAATAAATTTAATAATATATTACCACGAAAAATAACTGATATGTTATTCAAGGTGCAAATTCAAAATGAACATACATACATAAGGTGTATATAAGTAAAATTGATTAAAAGCAGGCCGCCATGTTCTTTTTCCGAGTCATTAACAAATTAGTACTCTGGAATTACAAGCAACTATTTTTCATTGTCCAGGCTTGTATAAATTTCAAATCAAACTTCAATAAACGACTTTTATATTTTGTGCACTAAGAATAACATATCACTTATGTACTTTCACTTAGAGTCAAATTTTAATCAATTGGTGTAAAGAAAACACATAGTTGTTTTTAAGAAAAAATATGTAATTGTTAGTTACAAATTGCATATTTTTTCTTAAAAACAACTATGTGTTTTCTTGACACCAATTGGTTCCTCTCATTATTCTGTGCATAAAAGTATTGAGGTAAGGTCATCGAAAAGTAAATATTTTACGAGATATTTTACAGTTTATGTAAAATTAAGAAATTATTTCAAGCTTTATAACTCGGAAAATACTTCATGAAAAAATACTTTATTATAGTGTTTTGGAAAGCTCTCGAGGTCAGCTACAAGAATATGTAATAAAAAATAGGGGATGCCATTTAAAAAAATTGAGGTGACTTTCATGTAACTTTCAAATAATTCTTCAAGGTCAAACCAATGGTATCATCTTATGGGCCCCTCGAAACCAAATAACTTTTGTCTGAAAAATTTTTCTCTCCCGGGCTTAGTTTTCGAAATATTCGACTGGATGTTTTATAATGGGACACCGTGTATATGGCTAACGTTGGGGCTTCGACTAGCTTGTTTTTTAATGTTTCAAAAGCGCTTCTTTCCGTTTTTCCGAATGTAAAAACAGTGTTCTTCTTCAATAGATTATATAACGGCTTTGCTATGATAGCAAACTTTTCGATAAATTTACGAAAGTAAGATGCTAGACCTATAAAATTTTGCACTCCTTTTATTGTTGTAGGCTCAGGGAAGGTTTGGACGGCGACAATTCCGCTATTGGTCGGTTGTATTCGCTTTCCCGTGATTTGATATCCCAAATATTCAATTTCGGTAAATAAAAAGGAGCACTTGTCTAATCGTAACTTAAGCTTATTTTGAACTAACACTTGAAATACCTCTTTCAGTGTAATTAAATGCTGATCAATAGTCATAGTAGCTACAAGAATGTCATCCATGTACATAATAACATTGCCCGTCTTGGCGACCTTACTTAATGCTTCATTAACAAATCTTTGGAATCGTTGAGGTCCTATTTTCAACCCAAAGGGCATCCTTAAAAACTCAAATTGCCCCATAGGAGTCACGAATGAGGTGTATTTAATTGCTTCATCGGCCATTTTAACATGGTAGAATCCATCTTTTAGGTCAAGCCTGCTGAAAAAATATTTGTCTCTTACCATTTCTAATTGATCTTCGATTACAGGGAGAGGGTAATTATCTTGCACCATCACTTTATTCAATGCTCGATAATCAATACACATACGTATTTCGCCATTTTTCTTACGGGTTAGTACAATAGGAGAAGCAAACTCGGAAGTGCTTGGTCGGATAATTTCCCTCTCTAACAATGCATTTAAAATTTCGCGAACTTTCTCCTTGTTTGCATAACAAAGCCGTCTCGGCCCGAATCGAACTGGATGATTACTTTTTAATAATATGTTAGCTTCCGCGTGTGTCCTTGGTTTTTCAGGACGGATAGGCGAAATATAAAAATCGTGAAATATTGTTTTAAACCTTTTTACATCATTTTCTGAAGCGTTCGAATTAATCTGAATACACTCGATTAGATTGTATTGCGTTGTGCTTATATTAAGTATTTCGGTAACCGCTTTATCATAATGAAGATTTTTAGTGAGACTGTATCCTAATATTCTGAGTACATTTCTCCCTATCAATAACGGCACTGACATTGTATCGTTTGATACCACGCCAAGAGTAGTTTTACAACTATCCCCCTCCAAAATTAGATTGACTTCTACTGTTCCTAATACTCTCAATTTTGACTTATTAATACCGTTATATCGATTCCATTCACATCCAGCTTTTTTAATTAGCTTACGGTCTACGCAACAATCTTTAATGAGACTGATTGGACAACCAGTATCTATTCGCGCCATACCCGAAAATTGTGGGTTACCACTGATAGTTATTTCAGCTATACTTTGGAATTCGTCTCTCGTTTCTTCGGTTAGGTCGACAAATTTAATGTCCTCTTGTTCAGTCTCTCTTCTGATGAATCTTCACAGCTCTGTTCTTCCTCTACCAGTTCGATCGGTTTTCGGGTATGGCGCGAATAGATACTGGTTGTCCAATCAGTCTCATTAAAGATTGTTGCGTGTTGGCTTTGGTTTTTTCTCCTTTACTTCTTTTTGATTTTCGGTTATCTTTGATGGGCAATCCTTAGCGTAATGGCTCATTCCTTTGCATTCGTAACATTTTATGGCACCCCTGTTGTTAATTCTGGGAGTTTTTGTAGTTGTTGTTCCCTCTTTGTTTTCTCGTGTGAACTGCTCGCTCCCTTGTTTCCGGGTACCCCCTCTGTGAGTAGCTATATCTCGACCGGTTGTTGCTTGTTCTGATTTTAGCGTGATTTTGCTAAATGCTTGCATGACATCTTGTACTGACGAGAACAACTGCATTTTAGCCTGATTTCGTAATGTTTCGGACGGAATTCCGTTGATAAGGTAATCAATCATTTCTTCCTTTGCTATGGGCACTCTGTTTCCTAAGATTACCTTATGATGACAATATTCACTGAATAGCTCGTTTTTCTGCCATTCCCGCGCTTCAAATTTCTTCCTCAGCTCCAGACGTCCCATTGGCCTCTCAAACATGGATTGCATCTCTTTCAACAACTCGTCCACTCCCATTGCAAGGTGGTCAGCTCGTGAATGGTACCATTCCAGTGCCTTGCCTCTTAACTTAGATCCGATTAGAATTTTTGAAGCGTTTTCGTCTAACTCATATGTTGCACGCAGCAGATTGATTTGCGTCCTCCATCTTTCAAAATCTTCTTCCGTCCCTTTGTACTCGCCCACCAGTTCACTAATGCTCTTAAGGGGATCCTAAAGCCGTCTGTTTTACCGACAAAATACGGTCAATTAAAAAAGATTACTAAACTTTTTTTTGGTTACACAGAATTAAAAATCCTTCTCCAGGATTAAAGTATGCACGCAAACGAACACGGCAGGTACAAAATTTACGCCGAAGAAGGAAGTAATTACAAAATTACATTATATTTATCTTCAGAGCGAATGTCAACTCGTGAAAATATCAATTTTATATAAAAATTTGGTACCTTTTCTGCACATAACAGTATATCAGCCAGTTTCGTTGAAGTGTCTACTTTAATCTTACAAAAGGATTTATCGTTCCATGCAGCCAAAAAAAAGTTTAAACTTTTTTTCTGTATACCCGAGCCTTTCGTACGAGATTTCTGTACGAGAGGTAAAAAAGACGTCAAGTTTAGTTCCTAGACATGACGATAGAAGGTGCTGCTTTCGTGTGACGGAGACAGAAGATATACGTATATGTCCGCGCTCTTCTAGCTAGCTGAGCGCACACGTACATGGCTTTTTCCTCGTGTGCGCGCTACATCACGCACACGAGGAAAAGCCGTGTACGTGTGCGCTCAGCTAGCTAGAAGAGCGCGAACATATACGTATATCTTCCGTCTCCGTTTCTCCCTCTCGCTACAGCTGACACGCTTGGCGATCGAGATCGAAAATTATATTTCTTGCAAGGAGACAGTCGAGCTTTCCACCTGGAATTTAGTTGAATATCATAACTGATACTCCTCCTACTAATATAATACATGGTACAATAACTCGTACCATTATTTTCCAAGAAGTAAAAGTAAAGTCAGTACGTAATCTACCAATTCGATATACCTACTTCCAAAGCAATAAGCGTGGTCGTGTTAGTAGATCGAGCGGTTAGAACACTGGAGATCTCGAGTTCGAAACCTTTCTTTTTTTTTATTTTTTTTTATGTCTTTAAATAATTTATGCAATATACTAAATTAAACCTATATTAATCCTTAAAAAATATTATAAAAATATAATATTTTTTATCATCGTAATATAGGTTTAATTTTAATATATTGCATAAATTATTTAAAGACACATTGAAAAAAAGTAAATATATTAGTAGGAAGAGTATAAAAACATATATGATATTCAACTAAATTCCAGGTGGAAAGCTCGATCGTCTCCTTGCAAGAAATATACTTTTCGATCTCGATAGCCAAGCGTGTCAGCTATAGCGAGAAGGAGAAACGGAGACGGAAGATATACGTATATGTCCGCGCTCTTCTAGCTAGCCCAGCGCACACGTACACGACTTTTCCTCGTGTGCGCGCTACTTCACGCACACAAGGAAAAAGCCGTGTACGTGTGCGCTTGGCGCTCGGCCAGCTAGAAGAGCGCAGACATATCTTCCGTCTCCGTCTCTCCCTCGCGCTATAGCTGACACGCTTGGTGATCGAGATCGAAAATTATATCTCTTGCAAGGAGACGGTCGAGCTTTCCACCTGGAATTTAGTTGAATATTATATATGGTTCTATACATATTTTTATGCTCTTCCTACTAATATATTCACTTTTTTTCAACGTGTCTTTAAACAATTTATGCAATACATTAAAATTAAACCTATATTAATATCATTAAAAAAATTATATTTATATAATATTTTTTAAGGATTAATATAGGTTTAATTTAATATATTGCATAAATTATTTAAAGACATAAAAAAAAAATAGAAAAAAAGAAAGGTTTCGAACTCGAGATCTCCAGCGTTCTAGCCGATCGACTTACTACACGACCACGCTTATTGCTTTGAAAGTAGGTATATCGAATCGGTAGATTACGTACTGACTTTATTTTTATTTCTAGGAAAATAATGGTACGAGTTATTGTACCATGTATTATATTAGTAGGAAGGGTATCAGTTATGTAACATATTGATACCCCTCTTACTAATTTAATACATGGTACAATAACTCGTACCATTATTTTTCAAGAAATAAAAGTAAAGTCAGTACGTAATCTACCGATTCGATATACTTACTTTCAAAGCAATAAGCGTGGTCGTGTTAGTAAGTTGAGCGACTAGAACGCTGGAGATCTCGAAATCTTTCTTTTCTTTTTTTTTTTTTTAAATGTTTTTAAATAATTTATGCAATATATTAAATTAAACCTATATTAATCCTTAAAAAATATTATATAAATATAATTTTTTTAATAATATTAATATAGGTTTAATTTTAATGTATTGCATAAATTATTTAAAGAATAATTATATATTGTTGAATAATTGTATATTGCATAAATAATTATTTAATATTATATTATACTTATACTATTATACTTTACTATTATACTTTTATTTAATAATACGTTACTTAAAAATACTTTATATTTTAATTAACTAAAATATTAGAAATGGGGGACAGGAGGAGGAGGGATTAAAAAACAAAATAGGTATTTTTATATTTATTTTTTATTTATTTATTACTTAACTGTTATATTTTTTATTTAGATATAGATTATTTTTATTACTTAGATAGATTATTTTTATTACTTTTATTATAATATTTATTTTAAAAAGATATAATAAAAAAATATTTTATTTTAAGGAAATAATATTAATTTTAAAATAATATAATTTATTATTGACCGCCGTATCTTGGCGGTGCGGGCGTTGCGGAAACGTATCCTTGCGGTGCGGGCGTTGCAGAAACGTATCCTTGCGGTGCGGGCGTTGCGGAAACGTATCCTTGCAATGCAGGCGTTGCAGGAACGTATCCTTGCGATGCAGGCGTTGCAGGAACGTATCCTTGCGGTGCGGGCGTTGCGAGAACGTGTTGTGTATTATGTGTATTTCTTTGAGTGATTTTTAGTCAAAGAATTACTCGGTGGTGATCGACAGTGATTACTGATCGAGTGAGTAAAACGTATCCATGCGATGCGGGCGTTGCAGGAACGTATCCTTGCGGTGCGAGCACGTATCCTGGCGGTGCGAGCGTTGCAGGAACGTATCCTGGCGGTGCGGGCGTTGCGGGAACGTATCCTGGTGGTGGGGGCGTTGCGGGAACGTATCCTGGCGGTGCGGGCGTTGCGGGAACGTATCCTGGCGGTGCGGGCGTTGCGGGAACGTATCCTGGCGGTGCGGGCGTTGCGGGAACGTATCCTGGCGGTGCGGGCGTTGCGGGAACGTATCCTGGCGGTGCGGGCGTTGCGGGAACGTATCCTGGCGGTGCGGGCCTTGCGGGAACGTATCCTGCGGATGAATATTTTTGTTTCCGCCTCTGTTTTTGCAGCGCCCGATGGATGGCTTGGTTTATTTTCTGCAAAAGAAAATTTTATTATTTTGAGCCGTTTACAATAGAAGTAAGCGTCATTTACAATACATGGAATAAGTTTGGCGTAAGGAGGAAAGTAAGAAATAAAAAAAATTTATTTCACTTACGCCTACTCTTACACCTTACGCCGAGCTTATCCCCCGTATTGTAAACGACGCTTTACACATATGTGTGTGTGTGTGTGTGTGCGCGTGTATGTGTGCTTGCGTGCGTGCGTGTGTGTGTGTGTGCGCGTGCGTGTGCATGTATATGATTATAAAAATAAAAAATGTTTTTTTCTTACTTTATTTATTGCCGTTATCCCTCCTCTTGCTGGCGTTGTCGTGAACGGCATCGTCGTCATTGCCATCCCCTCGCGCACCGTGAACGGCGCCGTCGTCATTGCCATCCCCTCGCGCACCGTGAACGGCGCCGTCGTCATTGCCATCTCTTCATGCATCGATAACGGCGCCGACGCTGTCCTCTCGCGCACCGTGAACGGGGCTGCCGTCATTGCCATCCCCTCGCGCACCGTGAACGGCGCCATCGTCATTGCTATCTCTTCATGCATCGATAACGGCGCCGACGCTGTCCTCTCGCGCACCGTGAACGGCGCCGTCGTCATCGCCGTACCCTCGTGCATCGATAATGGCGCCTTCGCTGTCCCCTCGCGCACCGTGATCGGTGCCGTCGCTGTCCCCTCGCGCACCGTGATCGGTGCCGTCGCTGTCCCCTCGCGCACCGTGATCGGTGCCGTCGCTGTCCCCTCGCGCACCGTGATCGGTGCCGTCGCTGTCCCCTCGCGCACCGTGATCGGTGCCGTCGCTGTCCTCTCGTGCACCGTGATCGGCACCGTCGTTGTCCTCTCGCGTACCGTGAGTGGTGCCGTCACCGTCGCCGTCGTTTTACGCACCGGTGAGGTGGGCTTGCTACCTTCGCTTTTTGCTGAAATAGAAAATTATATTTTATTATTGTTTTATTATTATATAATTTTTAATATAATATATATATATTATATATATATACAGGGTGTTTGATAATTCGAACGTCAACCGTAAAATGCAAGTAGAGTAGGTTAAACTGAGTAGAAAAGTCCTGTATCATTTTGCGATTTTCGTAATAATTAATGAGATATTAATTAAAGAAGATCGACCAATACGCGCGAATCTAAGCGCGCGGCGAGAAGAGACAACCCACGATTATTGTGTAGCGTTTGAGTACGCGGGGAGAAGGAACAGCCTACCGTTATTGTCTAGCATTTTAGCGCGCGGGGAGAAGGGATAGCCACAACCATTGTTACGCGATTGTTTAGGCGCGTGACAAAGCGTTGCGAGAAGCGCGTAATACTAGAATACCGCGGCGACCGCCCCGAATTGTTCTCTCGCATTGTTTTGCATCTCTCTCTCTCTCTTTCTCTCCCTCTCGGTAGGCTGTTCCTTCTCCCCGCGCACTCAAACGCTACACAATAATCGTGGGTTGTCTCTTCTCGCCGCGCGCTTAGATTCGCGCGTATTGGTCGATCTTCTTTAATTAATATCTCATTAATTATTACGAAAATCGCAAAATGATACAGGACTTTTTTACTCAGTTTAACCTACTCTACTTGCATTTTACGGTTGACGTTCGAATTATCAAACACCCTGTATATATATATATATACAGGGTGTCCCATTATAAAACATCCAGTCGAATATTTCGAAAACCAAGCCCGGGAGAGAAAAATTTTTCAGACAAAAGTTATTTGGTTTCGAGGGGCCCATAAGATGATACCATTGGTTTGACCTTGAAGAATTATTTGAAAGTTACATGAAAGTCACCTCAATTTTTTTAAATGGCATCCCCTATTTTTTATTACATATTCTTGTAGCTGACTTCAAGAGCTTTCCAAAACACTATAATAAAGTATTTTTTTATTAAGTATTTTCCGAGTTATAAAGCTTGAAATAATTTCATAATTTTACATAAACTGTAAAATATCTCGTAAAATATTTACTTTTCGATGACCTTACCTCAATACTTTTATGCACAGAATAATGAGAGGAACCAATTGGTGTCAAGAAAACACATAGTTGTTTTTAAGAAAAAATATGCAATTTGTAACTAACAATTACATATTTTTTCTTAAAAACAACTATGTGTTTTCTTTACACCAATTGATTCCTCTCATTATTCTGTGCATAAAAGTATTGAGATAAGGTCATCGAAAAGTAAATATTTTACGAGATATTTTACAGTTTATGTAAAATTAAGAAATTATTTCAAGCTTTATAACTCGGAAAATACTTCATGAAAAAATACTTTATTATAGTGTTTTGGAAAGCTCTCGAGGTCAGCTACAAGAATATGTAATAAAAAATAGGGGATGCCATTTAAAAAAATTGAGGTGACTTTCATGTAACTTTCAAATAATTCTTCAAGGTCAAACCAATGGTATCATCTTATGGGCCCCTCAAAACCAAATAACTTTTGTCTGAAAAATTTTTCTCTCCCGGGCTTGGTTTTCGAAATATTCGACTGGATGTTTTATAATGGGACACCCTGTATATATATATATGTATGTATGTATATGGAAAACCAAACTTACGTCTTCGTCCGGGTCTTCTTTTTCCTTCCATAGTTAGGTCGGTTTGTTGTTTTCCTCTTGGCGGTCTCACAAGCAATGATAGGATTCTGATCGTGCTACATCACGCACACGCGCGAGGGAAAAGTCGTGTACGTGTGCCTCTCGGCCAGTTTCGGGCAGTAAAAGAGCACAAACATATTTTTTGTCTACTTCTCTCCCTCTGACGCGCTCAAGCACCGAGCGGACACGTACACAGCTTTTTCTTCGTGTATATGATGTAGCACAGGCGCGATTTGTGTGTATACAGGGTGGGCCATTTTAATCCATCCAGTCAAATATTTCGAAAACCAAGCCCGGGAGAAAAAAATTTTTCAGACAAAAGTTGTTTGGTTTCGAAGGGACCATAAGATGGTACCATTGGTTTGACCTTGAAGAATTATTTGAAAGTCACATGAAAGTCACCTCAATTTTTTTAAATGGCATCTCCTATTTTTTATTGCATATTCTTGTAGCTTATCTCGAGACCTTTCCAAAACACTATAAATAAATGTTTTTTCGTTAAATATTTTCCGAGTTATAAGGCTTGAAATAATTTCTTAATTTTACATAAACTATAAAATATCTCGTAAAATATTCACTTTTCGATGACCTTACCTCAATACTTTTATGCACAGAATAATGAGAGGAATCAATTGGTGTAAAGAAAACACATAGTTGTTTTTAAGAAAATATATGTAATTGTTAATTACAAATTGCACATTTTTTCTTAAAAACAACTATGTGTTTTCTTTACACCAATTGATTTCTCTCATTATTCTGTGCATAAAAGTATTGAGGTAAGATCATCGAAAAGTGAATATTTTACGAGATATTTTATAGTTTATGTAAAATTAAGAAATTATTTCAAGCCTTATAACTCGGAAAATATTTAACGAAAAAACATTTATTTATAGTGTTTTGGAAAGGTCTCGAGATAAGCTACAAGAATATGCAATAAAAAATAGGGAATGCCATTTAAAAAAATTGAGGTGACTTTCATGTGACTTTCAAATAATTTTTCAAGATCAAACCAATGGTACCATCTTATGGTCCCCTCGAAACCAAACAACTTTTGTCTGAAAAATTTTTCTCTTCGGGCTTGGTTTTCGAAATATTCGACTGGATGGATTAAAATGGCCCACCCTGTATATCATACAAATTGTATTGTATGTATATGCATCATATTTGATTGAATTCTAGTTTCCAGAATAACATCTTATTGAGAAGACATTCTGTAAATCGACTCGTTTTTCAAAAACTATATACATTAATGCAATTTTTATTTGTATACAATAATGCAATTTTTATTTTTATACAACAATGCAATTTTAAACAAAATAAATGTTTATCACATCATGTTTTATCTATTTATCGTACAAAGGATTTTTTTTATTTTTAAATATACAAATAGACGAAATATTCCGTGTGATGTCAATTTATTTTGTGTAATTTCACATTTGTGTAAAAAAAAGATAATTGCGAACGTTACATGAAAATTGTTTCTGTAAAAAAAAAAAATAAATAATAATAATAATTTTGGGAAAAAATCATCGAGATTCGAACTGTGAACATTGATGCTACGAGTCTCGCACGTTGCTGCTATGCCACACGCTCTTCAATAAATTCTCTTTAAACTGCTTATAATAAATGCACATGTATATGAAGTAACAGAAATATCCTTTTCGAAGTAGTAAAGTTCAGTGATCTACAGTGGCTCAAGTGGTAAGACGCTGCGCTCATCACCGGAAGGACTCTGGTTCAAATCCCCGCAGGATATGTGCTCGCAACGCCCGCACCGCAAGGATACGTTTCCGCAACGCCCGCACCGCCAGGATACGTACCCTCCCCCCTTTCCCCGCAACATTTATCCCCTGAAAAATATTCGCCGAAAAGGCGATGCTCCGCAACTGCTGTTTGAGAAGAAAGCAACAGTTCGCGAGAGGATAGCGATACGGCGCCGTTATCGATGCACGAAGGGATGGCAATGTGAAAGAGAGAGAGAACGGTGTACAAAGCGCAGATATTACACACTTGAGCCCACTGTATATTTTTGCAATTAAAAAAATTTTTTTTTTTAATTTAGAATGTACATTGTTATATTATGTATATGTTATAAATGTGTATAATTTTTTTTTTTTAATAACCCGTATGCTCTTATGGAACTGACTGTATATGTAATCTCATGATGACAATAGAGACGAATATTTTTATTTTTTTATAAAAGAAAAAAGTATACACATTTATAACATATATATAATATAATTATATGTATATTTTAAATTAAAAAGTTAACAAAGTTTTAATATTTGATCCGTCTGGCCAATTTATTAGTAATAACAAGATTTTGACCTCTGGTTTGGGTTCTTTTCAAGTGAAAAATGTTATTAATTTAATAATTTGGATGAATAGCGCACGTTAATATCGATCTTATTGAATTGCGCCCAAACTACATCAATCTTGAAGCTATTGGAAACACAAATATCAGTAAATGAACTCAGAAACATACGTAATAAATCAATAAATAAAAACTCACATATTATGTGCGTCGATATAACGATTAAATCCATTAAATAAAGAAATAGCGACATTACTTTGTATAGATCACGTTACAATATAAGGGCATTTCGCACAGTACG
Source organism: Crematogaster levior (assembly GCA_901521435.1). Taxonomy (NCBI): domain Eukaryota; kingdom Metazoa; phylum Arthropoda; class Insecta; order Hymenoptera; family Formicidae; genus Crematogaster; species Crematogaster levior. Next base: position 17,360 of record CABEGB010001095.1, read on the forward strand.
TTATAAATATACAATCGAAAGAAATTATTTATTTTATTTTTTAAATACAGTACTTAATATTTTACCGTTTACTGACACATTATTTTTGATTTTACAACTACTACACAACACTATATGTTTTCATGTCAGACATCTATGTATATTTATTATTTATTATTTATCATTTTATCCCCGTCATCTGAAATTATTCTTTCGATTGTATATTTATAACGTACTGTGCGAAATGCCCTTATATTGTAACGTGATCTATACAAAGTAATGTCGCTATTTCTTTATTTAGTGGATTTAATCGTTATATCGATGCACATAATATGTGAGTTTTTATTTATTGATTTATTACGTATGTTTCTGAGTTCATTTACTGATATTTGTGTTTCCAATAACTTCAAGATTGATGTAGTTTGGGCGCAATTCAATAAGATTGATATTAACGTGCGTTATCCATCCACATTAATCAAATTAATCAAATTAATAACATTCTTGACTTGAAAAAGACCCCAAACCAGAGGTCGAAACATTGTGATTATTACTAATAAATTAGCCAGATGGGTCAAATATATTGAAACTTTGTTAATTATTGTTCACTGGCGAGTTAAAGTATTTAAAGTTAAAAAATTGCAAAAATATATCCACAGTAGACTCAAGTGTGTAATTTGCTTTTTGTACACCGTTCTCTCTGTCTCTCTTTCTCTCTCTCTTTAGTATCGCCGTCTCCTCGTGTTTCGATAACGGCGCCGTCACTGTTGCTGTCCTCTCGCGCACCGTGAACGGCGTTCGCCGTCATTGCCATCCCCTCACGCACCGTGAGCGGCGCCGTCGCTGTCTTCTGAAACACTAGTTGCGAGGAGGCATCACCTTTTTGGCGAATTTTCCTGGCGGTGCGGGGAGATTTGAACCAGAGTCCTTCCGGTGTATGAGCGCAGCATCTTACCACTTGAGCCACTGTAGATCCACCGAACTTTACTGCTTCGAAAGAGATTTTTCTGTTACTTCATATACATGCATTTATTATATATATATTTTTATTCATCAATCGTCGAATATAATGTATATATGTATGTACATGCATATGAAGTAACAGAAATATAAATACATACACATATATGTATGTACACTTTATAATGCGTAGATACGTCTGTATTCTTCTAGCTTGCCGAGCGCCGAGCGCACACGGCTTTTTCCTTGTGTGCGTGATGTAGCGCGCATACGAGGAAAAAGCCGTGTACGTGTGCGCTCGGCGCTTGGCTAGCTAGAAGAACGCAGACGTATCTTTGAATTATAAATTTGTGTACATACATACATACATACATACAATCACATACATACATATATATATATATATATATATATATATATATATATACAGGGTGGCCCATCGAAAAGGAAACAAACTGAATAACTCTTACAAAAATGATTTTTCGAAAAAATGCAAAAACATGTCAATTATTATTGGAAGGGGGACATCTATTGACGTAAAACTCTTACCCTCAACTTCCACCCCCTAAGCGGGGGGTGGCAACCCTTAAAAATTTTAAACGAGAAGGGGGGTCGAATAATATATCATTGGAAAGGTCTCTCAATTCTCTATAATTCTACGTTTGATTTTTTAAATTTGATCGATTTGTTTAGAAGATACAAGGTGTTTTACAGGGTTACAGGGTTGTATCTAAAACAAACAAATCTGCATATCTTCAAATTTTTTTTATTATCTATTGTCAGCGTAACAAATGTTCAAAATGTTGACCACTAGCTTCCATACAATAATAAAGATTCTGCTCAAAACGTTGTCGCACATTCTGGAGCATTTGTGGAGTAATTTTATGGCATTCGTTAACAATACGTTGACGTAAATCTTCTAAAGAAGCTGGTTGTGTTTCATAAATTTTACTTTTTAAATGTCCCCATAAAAAGAAATCCAGTGGCGACAAATCTGGAGAACGAGGAGGCCATTCAATAGTGCCTCTTCTTCCAATCCAACGATTTGGAAAAGTTTGATCCAAATATTTACGAACAGACAGTGTATAATGTGGAGGAGCTCCGTCCTGTTGAAATATTAATTGATCTTCGAGATAATGTTCATCATTTTCGATAATATTGGTTAACATTGGATCAATTATGTTTTCTAGCAGTTCCAAATACATATCTCCAGTTAAATTGCCAGATAGAAAAAAGGGACCAACAATACGATCACCAAAAATGCCAGCCCAAACATTTAATTTTTTTGGGTGTTGAGTATGGGTTTCATAAAATATGCTTGGATTAGAATCTGCCCAATAGCGACAATTATGGCGATTTACTGTACCATTTTGAAAAAAAGAACATTCGTCAGAAAAACAAATATTAAAGAGGAAATTTGGATTATTCGTTATTCGTTCACTCATGACCTCACAAAATTGCAACCGACGGTCAAAGTCGTCTTCATTAAGTTCCTGTAACAACTTAATTTTATATGGGTGAAACTTATGATGTTTTAAAATTCGTTGAATACTGGTTCGCGACTAACACCAGATACAGCAGATAATTGCCTTGTACTCAACGTAGGATCAGCAGCAACATGGCCTAAAATCGCTATTTCCACCGCTTCATATCGTACACGATTTTCAGCATTCCGTTTTTTATTAACCACAGATCCTGTCTGTTTAAATTTTGCCACTAACTGCAAAACGTATTTACGATTGACATGTTTATTTGCATGCCTTTGATTGAACAGCTCAGCTGTTTTGTTAGCACATTTATTATTTTCAAAATAAAGTGCAATTATTTCGATCCTTTCTGCAATCGAATAAACCATAATGTCAAAACAACGAATTATGAAATTTACTTGTCGCAAACACTAGATAAGTACTGATCTTGCTTATCGAAGCACACTGAAGAAAGATTAGGCTTCGTATAAGTTTAAATTTCGTTCAGTGTAACAAAAAGTAGCAAAGAAAAAACCAAAACATTGGAGCACATTGACGTAGAAATTTTCTTCAGTGTAGGCAAAGTAGTAAAGAGAGAGAAAGAGAAAGAATCAAAACATTGGAGTATACACATTGACGTGGAATAAATTCAAAACTTGAAAGCTTTAAGCTTTATCAACATTTCAAACAATTACTACGCTAACTAACACAATTTGAACACCTCTTGCAACCGATTAATGACCTGGTTAAAGATTATAAAGATTTATTTGTTTTAGATAAAACACTCTGTATCTTCTAAACAAATCGATCAAATTTAAAAAATTAAACGTAGAATTATAGAGAATTGAGAGACCTTTCCAATGATATATTATTCGACCCCCCTTCTCGTTTAAAATTTTTAAGGGTTGCCACCCCCCGCTTAGGGGGTGGAAGTTGAGGGTAAGAGTTTTACGTCAATAGATGTCCCCCTTCCAATAATAATTGACATGTTTTTGCATTTTTTCGAAAAATCATTTTTGTAAGAGTTATTCAGTTTGTTTCCTTTTCGATGGGCCACCCTGTATATATATATATATATATATAGGCTTCAAATAATTTCATTGAATTAATAAGATATTTGCGATTAAAATCACACACTAATGAACACGATCCAGTAAGAAGAGATCTATCGAGTCGACATCGAATTGACGTCGAATTGATGTAAATTGCATCGATCGATATCAATTTGATATCGATTTGATGGTCATTTCTCACTGGGGATATAAATCGGATAATTTTTAACTAGATTAACCATACATATTTAATTAAAAGTAATCCGATTTATGTCATGTTTGGTGTCATTTTAATCGTGAAAATGTCATTAATCCATTAAAATTATTTTCAAATCAATAAAATGCGAAATTAATGTTCTAGGTTTTATTTTATTCCATGTTTACTTTTCATAGATAAGCGAGCTCTTTAAAATCCTCGACGTTGGAGCGCGAGGAAAGCGAGAGAGAGAACGAGTAAGGAGCAAGCGAGACGGCCAACGTCAAAGAGAGTTCCGAAGTCTCGACGCGAGCCTATCTTAATCTCCAATCTTTGGTATTATATTTCATCTTACTATAGAAAATAAAATTTTTACATTTTGCATTTTATCGGTCCGAAAATAATTGTAATGGATTAATGAGATTTTTGCGATTAAAATGACACCAAACACGACATAAATCGAATTACATAATCAAACTATATTAATTATTTATCAATTTAATTTATTAATTAAAGTTATTCGATTTATGTCGTGTTTGGTGTCATTTTAATCGCAAAAATCTCATTAAACCATTACAATTATTTTCGGACCGATAAAATGCAAAATGTAAAAATTTTTTTTTCTATAGTAAAATGAAATATAATACGATAGATTGGAGATTAAGATAAGCTCGCGTCGAGACTTCGGAACTCTCTTTGATCTTGCGGATGTTTCCATCTCGCTTGCTCCTTACTCGTTCTCTCTCTCGCTTTCCTCGCGCTACAGCGTTGAGGATTTTAAAGAGCTCGGTTATCTATGAAAAGTAAACATGGAATAAAATAAAACCTAGAACATTTATTTCGCATTTTATTGATTTGAAAATAATTTTAATGGATTAATGACATTTTCACGATTAAAATGACACCAAACATGACATAAATCGGATTACTTTTAATTAAATATGTATGGTTAATCTAGTTAAAAATTATCCGATTTATATCCCCAGTGAGAAATGATCATCAAATCGATATCAAATTGATATCGATCGATGCAATTTAGATCAATTCGACGTTAATTCAATATCGACTCGATAGATTTCTTCTCACTGGATCGTGCTTAGTAGTGTAATTTTAATCGCAAATATCTTATTAATTCAATGAAATTATTTGAAGCCTATATATATATATATATATGTATAAAATTTGAATTACATCAATATATAGGGCTCAAATATATATATATATATATATATATATATTATATATACCCTTATAAAAATTTTTCACCGCTTTTACACCTCATATAGGTCGTTTTTAGCCCGTTTTTAGCCCGTTTTATCATTTTTATGTCCGTTTCTTGCACTCTCAAGCACGCTTAGTCTATTGCGAAAGAGCATGACGAGTATACGTGAGTATGTGTATGAGTATTTTTTAGTGGATTGTCCGTTTTTAACACTCGTTTTTCAGTCGATGAGTGACAATACGTTAATACGTTCCTTTTTTACTCACAAAGATGAGGACGAAGTAGGTTGTCCGTTTTCAATACTCAATTTTCCGTTGATGAGTAACAACACGTTAGTACGTTTCTTTTTTACTCACAAGAAAATATCCGCGGATTGTCTCTAAATTGAAGTACATTTATTCTACAAACTTAAAAATATGTCCACGAATTTTTATAATTTATATAAATTTATATAAATGTTTTAAACTACTATAAATAAATGAACAATTATAATGATTGATTATTTGATTATTTTATTTCAAAAGCTGCGTTCCAATATTCATTGCAAATATTGAAAATCTATAGTTTACGTCACATACACTATAGATTTTCAGTACTTGCAGTGAATATCGAAACGCAGCCAAAATGTGCTATGTGAGTATTTATGAGTGCTAAACGAGTATTTTTTGCTCGTAGCTAAATGTACGTTTTTACATCTCAAATTTACACACAGCACGTATTTACCACTCAAAAATACTCATAAGAATACGTTATTACCACTCGGATATACTCGTACGCAATCCGTTTTAACCACTCATTTTTACGGAAAATTGCCCCTTTGCGCCCTAAAAACGGATCATACTCATTGAATCAAATGTACGTTTTTACCACTCAAACTGACCGTTTTCGCCGGTCAAAAACGGGCCAAAAACGGTGAAAAATTTTTATAAGGGTATGTATGGTATGTATGTATGTGTTACGGAATCTAATACGGTTGGAGCAACTAGGGCCCGCTGTCGCCATCTCTTGTCTAGCGACTCGGCCTGCTCAAGCCCTCTCGCGGCCTCGTGCCCCTACCAAGGGGTTTTCGCGGGTAGTCTGCTCTGTGAGATCCCAGTGTGTGCAGGAAAAGTCCTGTTCGTCTCAAGTGCGAGACTCGAGTCGAGTCATGTATCATACCGTTCACTGTGTAGAAGTGTGTTTCTCAGGAGTCCCGTTGCACACGCGGTGCATTGAGCATTGGTGTTCAGGGTGACTCCCTGGCGCGATCCGCGTTCTCCGTGTCCGCGCACGGTTAAACACCCTCGCAAGACTTTCTCATCGTCCGCTCACGTTCCACTCAACTCTTAGAGAAACGGATTCCGCGAGAGATTGCAAATCGCGGCCGATTCTCGAACATTTGGTCCTTCGAGCCGGATGCGAGTGGTGTTGAGCTCAGGAGTGAGACTCGGTGTGAGGGTAGTGCTCGGTTGGGCGCGTGCGAGCGGTTCTAGAGCCTTCAAGGGCGAACCGTATTGCCACGTGTTTCGGGCGTGTGATTGCCCGCGCTTGCTTCCTTCGTGCACGTGCGTCCGGCGTGTGATTGTCCGCTCTTGTTTTCGTTGCTCACGCGGTACGCGCGTGTGATTGTGCGCATTGGTTTCTCTCCGCGATCGCGCCGTTCGTGCGTGATCAGACGGTGCCGCGTGCTCACGTGTTTCCGTGGTGTTTCGTGTAGTGACACTCAGGTGCACTGCCGTTTGTGTTCCTGTGTTCGCGCGGTGACGGTTCACGCATTGACGCTCGGTTTTTTGTGGTGATTGCGCAGTGACACTTGGGTGCACTGTTGCCGTTTGTGATCTGGTGCTCACGCACTGACGTTTCAACGCAGTGACGCACTGAATTGTGTTTTTCCGTGTGTATCGCTGGGTGATAGTGCTCGCGCACTAACGTTTCAACGCGGTGACGCATTGAGCTAGTGTTTCCGCGCGTCGTCGCGTGTGATACTCGTTCGCGCACTGACGTTCTCGCGCAGTGACGCTTCGATTTCGGGCTGCTTCGAGCGGTCGCGCTCAGCGCGGTGGTTTTCAGTGCTCGCACAGTGACAGCTCACCATGGCTGATCCGGACAAGCTGTCTGTGGTGGACGAGGGGACGGCCATGCAGGATCGCTCATCACCGGTCTCACTCAGTGTGCCAAGTGCATCGGGCTCACGAGGTGGTGGCTCATCCTCGGGGAGGACGCGACAGGCGTCACCCGTGCGTCTTTCCACAGAGCTCACGCTCAAAGTCCGCTCGCAAATGAGTCGTCTCACCACACTCAAGACCTTGGTGGATAATCTTCCACAGGATCCCAGCTCAACATCATTGACAGAGCTGACTTCTTTGGCTGCTCAAGTGGAAGAGTTCCACAAGGCATTCCAAAAGGAACACGCATATTTTGAGGTCACTTGGCCGGACGCTCATCTTGACCATGAGTATTTCAGCACTGACGTGCACCAACAGGAAGCTCTTTGTGTGGTCAATGCCAGAGTGAAACTCAATCGACTCAAGCATGCCGTCTCAACTGCGCTCACTGTGGACTTAGCGCGTTATCAAGGACAAGCTCAACCCTGCCACCCGCGGTTGCCGGATATCAAACTGCCCAAGTTTACCGGCAACTACTCAGACTGGCCATCTTTCAGGGAGCTCTTCTCGTCAGTCGTTCTCGACAACCCGAGACTGAATGATGTGGAGAAGCTGCACTATTTGCGGGGCTGCATGCAGGGGTCAGCGGACCAGCTCATCCGAGGATTCACGCTCACAGGGGACTCACTCCAGCCTTCATGGGAGATGCTCATCGAGCGTTATGAGAATAAAAGGCTCATCATCCAAGCTCATCTCGACAAATTATATGACCTGGCGCCAGTCACGTCGAAAAATGCAGCCTCGCTCACCAGGCTTGTTACGACGCTCTCGGAGGCGCACAAGGCACTTGGAAAGATTGTGCCTCCTCAATCCTTGGGCGACTGTCTGTTGATCCACCATGCGTCAAGGTATCTTGACAGTGACACGCGGGAAGCCTGGGAGACGTCATTGGGCTCCTCGACTGAGTATCCCAATTTTGGACAGTTCGAGGCCTTCCTCAACTCCAGGGCGCGCGCGTTGGAGAGGATAGAGGCCTCCACGTCTCAATCAGGCAGCTCATCGAGCAAATCATCTGAGACCTCGAAACGCTCGGTCAAGAAGGTCACTGCACACCAGACATCTGCTTAACCCAGCTCAAGCAGGTCCACCTTGTACCCCTGTGATCTGTGCCATGGACAGCACTATATTGTGACCTGCTCACAATTCCGGGAGCTCACTCCAACGAAGAGAAGAGAGGTCGTCATCGATAAGCGGTTGTGTTACAATTGTCTCGGGCGACACAACGTCCGATCATGCAAGTCGACCACCTCTTGCAAGACCTGCTCAAACAAACATCACACGATGTTACACCTTGCGCAACCGGCTGCTCCCGGTAGGCAACCAGTGGAAGGGTCCAGCTCATCACCCTCTCCTTCGGCAGGGAATTGAAGGGAGGGTGCAATCGTCAATCGGTCCGCTCACTTCAGCTCATTATACGCCACACTGCTGGCGACAGCAATGGCTCTCATCCACTCACCAGTCGCGACTCATCAAGCCAGGCTGCTCATAGACCAAGGGTCTGAGCTCACTTTTATTTCGGAAAATCTCGTTAAGCAGCTCAACCTACAACGTCAACACTCAGCCATCTCAATCATTGGCATTGGTGGCCAAAAAACGACTCAGACAAGGGGTGGAGTCACGCTTACACTCCAATCAAAAAACTCCAAGTCTACAGTCACCTTGCAGGCTCACGTCCTCCGGACACTGACAACCATAATACCTTCGGTGGAAATATCTCGACAAACATGGCCACACCTTGAGAGATTGAAGTTGGCCGATCCAGACTTCCTGATCTCACGTCCAATTGACATTATCATTGGAGCGGATTTCGTCGGCAGATCATCAAGCCCAACATCCTCAAACAATCTGGCGACATGCCAATCGCTCAACTCTCAATATTTGGTTGGCTGGTTCTTGGTCCAGTTTGCTCAACATCAGCACATCCGCACCTTGTTCATTGTGCGAAGGTCCACAGCTCTGACTGCGCTCTTCAGGATCTCCTGACCAAGTTTTGGGTTCAGGAAGAAGTGTCTGATGACTCTAGCGTTCAGCTTACTCCAGAAGAGCAAGAGTGTGAAACTCATTACCAAACAACACACTCTCGTGACTCAACCGGACGATACATTGTGAGGATTCCACTCAAGCTGCCTCTCAGTGTTCTAGGAGACTCATACCACACTGCTCATCAAAGCCTTCAGCGAACTCTCAGACGACTCAACAGAAACAGTGATTATCGGACCCTGTACATTCAGTTCATGAAAGAATATGAACGACTTAACCACATGGTGAAGGTCTCTTCATGCTCATCGAAGAACTCTACCGTGTATTACCTACCTCACCATGGTGTACTTAAACTAGAGAGCGCAACTACCAAGTTGCGGGTTGTTTTCAACGGGTCAAGTCAACGTCATCAGGACTCTCAGTGAATGATCTCATGCACTCTGGTGCCAACCTATTACTCAATGTCTCAGACGTTCTCAACAGAAACAGTGATTATCGGACCCTGTACATTCAGTTCATGAAAGAATAAGAATATGTAACGACTTAACCACATGGTGAATCCTCTCGGACTGGGATTTACGAAGGATTCTCTACCGTGTATTACCTATCTCACCATGGTGTACTTAAACTAGAGAGCGCAACTACCAACGTTGCGGGTTGTTTTGGAACGAAAGGTCAAGTCCAACGTTGGCAGGACTCTCAGTGAATGATCTCGTTGAGGACTGGTGGCAATCTATTACTCAATGCCGTCTCAGACACTCATCCATGTGAAGATTCGTGGGCATCGATATATCTTTGCGGCGCCGACATTACCAAGATGTACTCATGGAAATCAAGGTGCATCCTTCAGGACCTCTGGATTTACAACGGATTCTCTGGATTGATGAGAATCCACTTGCGAAGTGCCTTATCATCTTGCCACGGTCACATATGGAATGAAAGGTGCACCATGCTTTTGGCAGTACCGGACGCATCTATCTCAACTGACGTTGAGGACGAAGGCCATCGGTTCCCGCTTGCCGTGCCACCACTCATCCATGGAAGATATGTGGATGATATATTCAAGTCTCATTCGACACAGCGGATCAACTCATGGAAATTGCGGACCAACTCCAGGGCCTCTAGCTTGCGGGCGGATTTGATCCACTAGGCTTTGTCAAGTGGCATTCCAATCAGAGCCAGAGTATGCTTAACGCCTTCTCTGCTCCGGGCTCAACCAACGCATCTATGACGACTTGACATCTCATGTTGTCTCCAAACTACTCAGGATCAGAATTGGTCCCCTCAGGTCAGGCCAGCATTCATCTTTGAAGTCGAAGTCTCATTCTCACAACGAACAACTCACATGTCGCGTTGCATGGCTCTTCGGAAATAGCGTCAGATATTTGATCCACTAGGCTGTTGTCTCACCGATTGTAATCAGAGCCAAAATCCACGGGCTCAAGAACTCTGGTTACACAATGTTCGAAGACGAAGGTATGACGATTGAGGAGACTCATGTTGTCTCAAGATGGCTCAGCATCAGACGGGATTTCTCAGGTCTCGCCAGACTCTCAATACAGCGATGTTCTCAACACAACCAGCAAGATGGATATTGATCGAGCTGCATTTGCTTGGACTGATTCTCAGGTCACACTCACGTGGATCAAAACGCTGTCATCCTACTGGAAGGATTACATTCACCGTCCACGGGCTCAAACAAATCCAAGAACTATGTTCGAATGACGAAGGTAGATCCGTTCCTGGAGCATTGAATCATTCCAAGATTGTGCAACTCACGGCATAACTGCTTCTCGCATTAGGCTCATCACAGCACGTGGTGGACAGGTACTCAAGATGGATCACTCAATCGCGTGCATTTGTGGACAGATCAACAGGTCAGAGCCAGATCAGCGTGGATCAAGTACTCACTCATCCCGCTGGAAGGATTACGTTCGCAACAGAGTCTCACAAATTCAAGAACTCTCAGGGAATGACCGAATGGAGAGGTGTTCCTGGCGCATTGAATCCGGCAGATTGTGCATCTCGCGGCATAACCACCTTTGTTTCAAGTTCATTTCAAGATCACCCTCTGTGACAATCGGAGTCCACGCATGGCTCACTCAATCTCCAGATTCATGGCCAGTTCAACCATCAGAGAATCCAGATGGATCAAGGCAACTCAGTGAAGTATTCTTCTCGCCCAGGGAATCTCATTGTTCACCGCAGATGTCAAATCTGAATATCATTGGGACATCATCTACAGGTATTCAGTCGCTTCTTACGGCCTTTATCGAATAACACGCACTTTGTTTCAAGTTCATTTCACGGCTCGAGAGGACAATCGGAGTCCGACGCCTGGCATACCCATCTCCGCCACAGCTCTTGCCCCGTAACGAGAATCTATCTGGATCAAGGCAACTCAGTCAGCATTCTTCACTCAGACATTACATGGAGGCACTCAGCTCACTTTCTCATCTTCCGGCATCTCAGACCCTTCACTCGTCTCACGGCCTTCATCGATCAACACGGGGTTATCCGGGTTGGAAGACGCCATGCTAACTCTACCCTGTCCTACGACGGAAAACATCCAGCCATATTGCCCCGTAACGCAAGGATATCTGCATTGATCAATCGAGTGGTCCCACCAGAAGACATTACATGGAGGCACTCAACTAACTTTGGCTCATCTCAGACAATACTACTGGATCATCGGTGGAAGAGCTCCAGTGAAGTCTCATGTGTTGCGCTGTGTGGTGTGTGCTCGACAAAGGGGGATCCGTGCCCATCAATTGATGGGCCAACTACCTCTAGCTCGAGTCACACCTTCACGCGCATTCACTCACACCGGCACTGACTATGCCCACTCACGCTCAAGACTTGGAAGGGAAGAGGAGCAAAAACTCACAAGGCCTGGATTTGTGTCTTCGTCTGCCTTACCACCTCAGCGGTTCATTTGGAGGCTGTCTCAGACTACTCAACGGATGGATTTCTCGCTACTTACAAGAGATTTACATCCCGAAGGGGGATTCCCCACTCATTATACTCTGATTGTGGCACCAACTTTCTCGGAGCTGAACACTCACTCCGGAAACTGTTCACACAGAGTACTCAAGAAAATAGGCTACTCTCAACCTTGTTGGCTCAAGACCGCACTCAGTGGATTTTTAATCCACCCGCCGCACCACATATGGGAGGCAAATGGGAAGCAGTGGTGAAATCTATCAAATTCCACCTTCGACGGACGATAGGTGAGACAGTGCTCACCTTTGAAGAAACGACAACCCTGCTCGTTCAAATTGAAGCGATCTTGAACTCACGGCCTCTGGGACGATAGGTGAGACAGTGCTCACCTTTGAAGAAACGACAACCCTGCTCGTTCAAATTGAAGCGATCTTGAACTCACGGCCTCTGGAACCACTCAGCGACGATCCAGATGACTGCTCAGCACTCACCCCAGGACACTTCCTCATAGGAAGTGCTCTGACGACCACCCCAGAGCCTTCGCTCACGGACTTAGCCGTCTCACGCCTCTCCAGATGGCAGTTCATCCAGCAGCGGGTGCAGCAATTTTGGTCGCAATGGTCATCTCAGTATTTGCAGAGACAACAAGCCATCTCCAAGTGGCATCATCCTTCCAACGTCATTAAGGTTGGCTCATTGGTGCTCATCACTGATGAAAGGTTTCCACCATGCAAGTGGCCATTGGCCCGAGTTCTCAGCCTGACGCCCGGAAAGGATGGACATACTAGGGTGGTAACCCTGAAAACGGCCACCACCACTCTAACTCGACCAATCACCAAACTAGCTCTATTGCCCGTCACCCACGAGAGCAGCACCTCACTGGAGAAATACTCATGAAGAGTGGACTGATCATCAACGCTGTTGCTGATGGCGGGCGGGAGGAATACTCATGAAGAGTGGACTGATCATCAACGCTGTTGCTGATGGCGGGCGGGAATGTTACGGAATCTAATACGGTTGGAGCAACTAGGGCCCGCTGTCGCCATCTCTTGTCTAGCGACTCGGCCTGCTCAAGCCCTCTCGCGGCCTCGTGCCCCTACCAAGGGGTTTTCGCGGGTAGTCTGCTCTGTGAGATCCCAGTGTGTGCAGGAAAAGTCCTGTTCGTCTCAAGTGCGAGACTCGAGTCGAGTCATGTATCATACCGTTCACTGTGTAGAAGTGTGTTTCTCAGGAGTCCCGTTGCACACGCGGTGCATTGAGCATTGGTGTTCAGGGTGACTCCCTGGCGCGATCCGCGTTCTCCGTGTCCGCGCACGGTTAAACACCCTCGCAAGACTTTCTCATCGTCCGCTCACGTTCCACTCAACTCTTAGAGAAACGGATTCCGCGAGAGATTGCAAATCGCGGCCGATTCTCGAACAGTATGTATGTATGTATGTATGTACGCAAATTTATAATGCGAAGATACGTCTGCGTTCTTCTAGCTAGCCGAGCGTCGAGCGCACACGTACACGGCATTTTCCTTGTGTGCGCGCTACATCACGCACACGAGGAAAGAGCCGTGTACGTGTGCGCTTGGCGCTCGGCCAGCTAGAAGAGCGCAGACATATCTTCCGTCTCCGTCTCTCCCTCGCGCTATAGCTGACACGCTTGGCGATCGAGATCGAAAATTATATCTCTTGCAAGGAGACGGTCGAGCTTTCCACCTGGATTTTAGTTGAATATTATATATATTTTTATACATATTTTTATACTCTTCCTACTAATATATTCACTTTTTTTCAACGTGTCTTTAAATAATTTATGCAATACATTAAAATTAAACCTATATTAATATCATTAAAAAAATTATATTTATATAATATTTTTTAAGGATTAATATAGGTTTAATTTAATATATTGCATAAATTATTTAAAGACATAAAAAAAAAATCGAAAAAAAGAAAGGTTTCGAACTCGAGATCTCCAGCGTTCTAGTCGATCGACTTACTAAACATTAACCTGCATCATGTTGAATGAAAGGTAAAAATGTATAAATGAACAGTATGAAATTACATACAATTTCAAGAGCATTGTGAAATTAATTATGGACATGATTGACAATTATTTCTTTCTGGTTTGAATTGACAATAAATACCCTTCCTACTAATATAATACATGGTGCCATAACTCGTACCAGAAAAATTGGAATCTGTTTATTCTTAGTCACTGGTAAAGATGTTTTTAACCCTTATGTGCAATAACCGGGTACCCGGGTATCCACCGCGCCATAACGCTGCATATAACTTTATGAAAAATTGAAATATCGATTTTTCCGTCTAGGAATGCCTTATTGAACTCTTTGAGAATATGAAACGACTGAAAAAAAATTATATTTTTCGAATTTTTTTAACCTATATTACATGGTTTTATGACACATACACGTTGGGCACAACCGGGTACCCGGGTATCCACTAGGTGTAAAATTATGTTTTCGCTCAGAAATTAATTAATAACATTGATTAATATTTTATTTAGGTAATGCTCGTTTATAAATAAACAACAAATATAATTCTGCTATTGCTGTATTATCCCCACTACATCCCCAGGGACAGCCGGTCGACTAAGGTATGTCTGATCCCCTTCGTACCTGCGCAGTGCTCCAAGCGCTCAATTGTTATGTTTATTTTTTGGAATGCTGTGGCGGGCTCAGGATCTCCAATATGACTTAAATACTTTCTATTGATGTTTATTTAATGAAATAAATTTATTTCAAACGATTCCGTTTGTTTAAACTGTCAAAAATTAAGATAAACTCGCAGTGGATACCCGGGTACCCCGGTTGTGCAACAACGTGGAAAAAGTTGAGTTGTGCACATAAGGGTTAAAGTATCATATAAAGAATTCAAACCATTAAAGAAGTAATTGTCAATCATGTCCATAATTAATTTCACAATGCTCTTGAAATTGTATGTAATTTCTTACTGTTTTTTGCGGGGATTCACATATTCACCAACTCACATTTATACATTTTTATCTTTCATTCAACATGATGCAAATTAATTTTTAATAAATTTTTACTATAATTACAAACAGATGCCAATAATTCAAAATGAATATACATACACATATACAAATTTAATAGTGTTTAACATTTGTTATTTATTAGTTATGCTCCATGGTGTCCTGCATGCGAAAACACTTGAAGCACGTCTGGGAAGAGTTTACATTATCCAGGAAAGATTTAAATATAAATGTTAAGAAGATAGATGTAACAGATTCTTCAGGTTTTAGTGGCAGATTTATGGGTTACATGCTCTACAAACGATATATCAGTAAGTTCGTTATACTAATAATTTGTATTTAATAATCATTTTGCCATTAATATAATTATTTTCTAGTATTGACACAAGATTTTTAGCGATTTCTGGAAGTGTGAATGATGGGGTATTTCGGCAGTAGAAGAGCCCGAGAGATAAATCCGCATTGATCGAATTTGTGTCTAAAAAGACATGGATGAAGTGAAGATTCGATATCTAGTTGGAAAAATCCAACTTCATTTCATATGTCAATTTTAAGTCAATTTTTTAAACTCTCAAATATTATGTTTGCGTGTAAGTTATACACGCACGCGCACATTTATGTACATTATTACATTACTATATCTGGTGCAAAAATTTCAAGTGAACATTACTGTTAGAATATCCACAATCAACTTTTGGAAGATGTTGGATTACCTGTGTAGGGTAATTACTTGACATCATGTTGAATGAAAGGTAAAAATGTATAAATGTGAGTTGTGAATATGTGAATCCAAAAAAAAAAACAGTATGAAATTACATACAATTTCAAGAGCATTGTGAAATTAATTATGGACATGATTGACAATTACTTCTTTCTGGTTTGAATTGACAATAAATACATTACAAAATACAATAAATTTTGCTAAACAGGTCGAGAAAAATTGGAATCTGTTTATTCTTAATCACTGGTAAAGATGTTTTTAAAGTATCTATAAAGAATTCAAACCAGAAAGAAGTAATTGTCAAACATGTCCATAATTAATTTCACAATGCTCTTGAAATTGTATGTAATTTCTTACTGTTTTTTTTTAGATTCACATATTCACAACTCACATTTATACATTTTTATCTTTCATTCAACATGATGCAAATTAATTTTTACTAAATTATTACTAAAATAACAAACAGATGCCAATAATTCAAAATGAATATACATACACATATACAAATTTAATAGAGTTTAACATTTATTATTTATTAGTTATCTTCCATGGTGTCCTGCATGTAAAACACTTGAACACGTCTGGGAAGAGTTTACATTATCCAGGAAAGATTTAAATATAAATGTTGAGAAGATAGATGTAACAGATTCTCCAGGTTTTAGTGGCAGATTTATGGTTACAGCTCTACCTACGATATATCAGTAAGTTCGTTATACTAATAATTTGTACTAATAATCATTTTGCCATTAATATAATTATTTTCTAGTATTCTGTAAATTTTTATTTTCTAGTGTAAATGATGGGGTATTTCGGCAGTAGAAGAGCCCGAGAGATAAATCCGCATTGATCGAATTTGTGTCTAAAAAGACATGGATGAAGGTAGATTCGATATCTAGTTGGAAAAATCCCAACTTCATTTCATATGTCAATTTTTAGTCAATTTTTTAAACTCTCAAATATTACGTTTGCGTGTAAGTATACACGCACGCGCACATTTATGTACATTATTACATTACTATATCTGGTGCAAAAATTTCAATAGAACATTACTGTTAGAATATCCACAATCAACTTTTGGAAGATGTTGGATTACCTGTGTAGGGTAATTACTTGACATCATGTTGAATGAAAGATAAAAATGTATAAATGTGAGTTGTGAATATGTGAATCCAAAAAAAAAAAACAGTATGAAATTACATACAATTTCAAGAGCATTGCGAAATTAATTATGGACATGATTGACAATTACTTCTTTCTGGTTTGAATTGACAAAAAATACATTACAAAATACAATAAATTTTGCCAAACAGGTCGAGAAAAATTGGAATCTGTTTATTCTTAATCACTGGTAAAGATGTTTTTAAAGTATCTATAAAGAATTTAAACCAGAAAGAAGTAATTGTCAATCATGTCCATAATTAATTTCACAATGCTCTTGAAAATGTATATAATTTCTTACTGTTTTTTTTTTGGATTCACATATTCACAACTCACATTTATACATTTTTATCTTTCAATCAACATGATGCAAATTAATTTTTACTAAATTTTTACTATAATAACAAACAGATGCCAATAATTCAAAATGAATATACATACACATATACAAATTTAATAGAGTTTAACATTTGTTATTTATTAGTAAATATTTTTATCTGTTTAATTATTTAGAGTTAAAAACTTTAGTCAATAAAAATATATATTTTACAAAATCACTCTCTCTCACTCTCGTTATTACCAAAATAATTCACCTCCTCTCTTACATATTACTGCGGATGTGGAGTCGCACTCGTGCAATTGAAATATCTTGTCACAATTGAAACCACTTTAACAATTATACCATTTACAAGACCCAATCTAACATCTAACAATTATCATAACTTTCACCCCAATTTTAATTGATTTTTTACGAAAACTTAGTTGTTCTAAAATTATCATCATTTATGTAATATCTAAATAAATTGAGATTAATATTTCATTATTTAATAATTGTGTACAAAAAAGAATGATATCCCTAAAAAAATTACCTTTTTAAAAAAAGGTAAAAAAAGGTGCTAAGTCCGCGTTAAAAAGTATCTTGGCAAATTATTATAGTAGAGTATTATTAACTTTAAAAAAACTATTTAAAAATCTATTTCCAAAATAGTAGAATTTTAATCTGCACACATAAGTTATTTTAATCTAAACAAAATAGTTTATTTAAAACCATAAAGAAAATAAAAGTTATTTAATTATACATTCTACAAAAGTAATGATATCAACAAATTGTGCTAAGTAGAAATAAAAATTTATAAAAATATTTTAATAAAAATGTAACAAAATATTATAAAAAATAGTTGTTTTAATTTTTTTTTATATTTTACTAAAATATTGATATCGAGAAATTATTCTATTAAAAATAAAAATTTAGTATTTTCACTAAAAGTTATACATAATTGTTTAATTTAAAAAAAATTATGGTAGTACAACCTTGTCCCAACTTAATATAACTTTTTGAAATAAAATATATATTTTAAAAATTTCTAGTATATGTATTAAAAGAAAAATTATATTAAATAAAAATAGTTCAAAAATTTAATTTAAAAAAGAAAAACAAATAATGTGAAAATATAAAATTAAAATTATTTGTAAAAAATTAAAAAATAAAAATTAATAGAAAAATAGAAAAATGTATATAAAAATTAAAAATTAATAAAAAAATAAAAAAATTTAATTGAAAGACTTAGCACTGCTACAAAATAAGCCATTTTAAAAATTAGCAGCGCAAAATCTTGTAATTAAATTTTGCCAATTTTGTTAATTTTTTAAATAGCATATTTTGTAGCAGTGCTAAGTCTTTCAATTAAATTTTTTTATTTTTTTATTAATTTTTAATTTTTATATACATTTTTCTATTTTTCTATTAATTTTTATTTTTTAATTTTTTACAAATAATTTTTAATTTTATATTTTCACATTATTTGTTTTTCTTTTTTAAATTAAATTTTTGAACTATTTTTATTTAATATAATTTTTCTTTTAATACATATACTAGAAATTTTTAAAATATATATTTTATTTCAAAAAGTTATATTAAGTTGGGACAAGGTTGTACTACCATAATTTTTTTTAAATTAAACAATTATGTATAACTTTTAGTGAAAATACTAAATTTTTATTTTTAATAGAATAATTTCTCGATATCAATATTTTAGTAAAATATAAAAAAAAATTAAAACAACTATTTTTTATAATATTTTGTTACATTTTTTATTAAAATATTTTTATAAATTTTTATTTCTACTTAGCACAATTTGTTGATATCATTACTTTTGTAGAATGTATAATTAAATAACTTTTATTTTCTTTATGGTTTTAAATAAACTATTTTGTTTAGATTAAAATAACTTATGTGTGCAGATTAAAATTCTACTATTTTGGAAATAGATTTTTAAACAGTTTTTTTAAAGTTAATAATACTCTACTATAATAATTTGCCAAGATACTTTTTAACGCGGACTTAGCACCTTTTTTTACCTTTTTTTAAAAAAGTAATTTTTTTAGGTTACCATATTACATGTTACCAGAATATCCCTGCTTAAAAGATCCGATAGAAAACGATAGAAATAGATTCAAACTTTATTGAAATTTTATCTAATTTTATAGTAAGCTATCGTTTCAATCAGAACTCACATTTCGGCTAGTATAGTAAAGCTATCTATTTCTATAGTTTCTTAACTGCACATCTTACTTAAACGATTAAATACTAATCTGAACATATGTTTTTCTATACAACTTGTCGAGTTATCTAATTCAAACAGAAAATTACGATTTGCTGTCTATATGAATGTATACGTATATTTGTGTGTGTGCGTGCGTTGTGTGTGTGTGTGTAATGTGTGTGTGTGTGTGTGTGTGTGTGTGTGTGTGTGTGTGTGTGTATGTGTGTGTGTGTGTGTGTGTGTGTGTGTGTGTGTGTGTGTGTGTGTGTCTGTGTATGTGTGTGTATGTGTGTGTGGTAATAGTATGTGTGTGTGTCGTGTGTGTGTGTGTGTGTGTGTGTGTCCTTCTGCTGCTGCGTGCGTGCGTGATGTGTGTGTGTGTGTGTATGCATATTTATGTATCGTCAGCTGATTGCAGTAGGCGCCTCGCGTAAACACCCGCGTAACGATGATAATAATAATAATGCTTGTCTCTTGTACTCGACTAATAGTGTGTGTGTGTGTGTGTGTGTGTGTCTTCTGTCCGTCCGTCTAGCTGCTGCGTGTGTGCGTGGTGTATGTGTGTGTGTGTATGCATATTTATGTATCGTCAGCTGATTGTAGCAATGCGTACGTACGTGTGTCTGTCTGTCTGTCCGTCCGTCTGTCAGCTGCGTGCGGTGTGTGTGTGTGTGTGTGTGTGTCTGTCTGTCCGTCCGTCTAGCTGCTGCGTGTGTGCGTGGTGTATGTGTGTGTGTGTATGCATATTTATGTATCGTCAGCTGATTGTAGCAGGCGCCTCGCGTAAACACCCGCGTAACGAGTGAGTGGTATAATATGTAATGTAATGTGTGTGTGTGTGTGCGCTCTGACCAGGAACTTCCATTGTGTGTGGCGTGCGTGCGTGTGTGCGTGTGCTTCCACATTCATATACATACTTTTTTCTAAAAATTTGTTTAATATTTGTATAAACTGAATGTTATAAAAAGAGAACTATATCCAAGTATTTAAAATCTATATGTGAAATTTAAGTCAAAGAATTGTTTTTTATATCGATAAAAACACTTATGTGTATTGATGCAATCAGACTAGAATAAATTAAATAATTTATTGCATGATAAATATTGTTAGATATAATTATAATACTTAATTGCATTTAATATTTACATCATATCATTTTCTATCGTTTAGCGTATCTATATTATTTAATGCGCATTATCTGATAGACTGGCAATCGTTTTTTGTATGAAATATGTGAAATACTAAATCGTAAATTTTTCATTATAAGTAATATGAGTATTTTGTATATTTAATATAAAGAACGATAGCAAATCTATCGAATAAGTTTTATTAAACAATATAGATACCCTAAAGGATAGAATACGATATAATAATAGTACACCCGGTTAAAAATTTTTCATATAAAAGCATGTATAATTATATAGAATTATATAGATCTATATATTTATTAAGTATTAAGTATTATAATTATATCTAACAATATTTATCATACAATAAATTATTTAATTTATTTTGGTCTGATTGCATCAATACACATAAGTATTTTTTATCGATATAAAAAACAATTCTTTGACTTAAATTTTACATATAGATTTTAAATACTTGGGTATAGTTCTCTTTTTATAACATTGAGTTTATACAAATATTAAACAAATTTAAAAAAAAAGTATGTATATGAATGTGGAAGCACACGCACACACGCACGCACGCACGCACGCACGCACGCACGCACGCGCACACACACACACGCACGCACACACACAAATATACGTATACATTCATATAGACAGCAAATCGTAATTTTCTGTTTGAATTAGATAACTCGACAAGTTGTATAGAAAAACATATGTTCAGATTAGTATTTAATCGTTTAAGTAAGATGTGCCGTTAAGAAACTATAGAAATAGATAGTTTTACTATACTAGCCGAAATGTGAGTTCTGATTGAAACGATAGCTTACTATAAAATTAGATGAAATTTCAATAAAGTTTGAATCTATTTCTATTTTTTTTCTATCGGATCTTTTAAGCAAGGTTAAACATTGTATAATGTATTAAAATGTATTAAACAAAAACTATTAGCGTAAATACATACACACGTATTGATTCATATAAATAGCAAATCGTAATTTTCTGATTGGATTAGATAATTCGATATATATGCTTTTTCTATATAACTTGTCGAATTATCTAATCCAATCAGAAAATTACGATTATAATGGAGGCATTACTTTTTGATAGCCCCTCGTATATATATATATATATTGTGTGTGTTTTATAATGTAAAAAAAGAGCATATAAATAGTTACTTACTATAAGTAAACTTTATATTAAAGAGTAAATAAGTTGTAACATAAGTTTTAAAGTAAGTATGACTAAATGTAAGTTTATTGAATCTCAATTGTATTTGGTAGTGCGCATACATAACATTCACCAATATCAATAAATATAATTTTTTGTTTAATCTGTTCGATCGAAGTTATCATTATATTTTTCTCTTTTTTAATAACTCTCATTAAATGTAGCATTGGTACATTTTCTTTAATTTGTGCGACCACTATTTTACGAACTGTCATGTAATATCGTTCTTTACAACAGACAAATTTAACAATTTGAACAATGGTATTATTTTTCAATTGGACTACAGTGTTATCTGTCTTCTTTGGCCGATCATACAAGCTACTGTGAAATACTGTACCTTTAAATACGCATCTATTAAAAACAAGACCATTACGTAAAGGCTCTTCTGCAATGTCTACAATATTTGTTAATGGTATACCTGGACCAACAAATGTAATACCATTTTCAGTAGTTGTACATTCCGTTAATCGTTGGTATTCAAATAAATCTTTACAATATCGATAACTGTCATCAGTATTAAATGTAGCAGTAGCTACAGAATGACGATATTTCGCAAGTATTAAATGTTTATCTATTACTTGATTTCGCACACCCTTAGGTCCATTTACATGTTGCTTTAAATAAAACATATTGCTTTCGTACGGAAATGTTGATGTAGTCCATAGTGGTCCAGATTTTCGAACAGATTGTACTAAATGCAGTAAAGAATGCATATTGAAAGTAATTACTTCTTCTCCATATAATATTTCACATTCACCCACAAATTTCATTAGATCAAATTCGCATTGCAATAGATTTTCTTCGCTTATGTCTGTTTTTAAAAGAATATAAATACTTTGTACTAATAATAAGAAAGATTGTAAAAATACATCTTCAAGAACTCCATGCAAGCATGGATAACTGTAAAATAATAGCCAAGATCGCCATTCCGTAGCCTTCCACTTTGCTTTAGACATTAAACTTCGCGGAATTCGATGAATTTCATGGGGTGGTTTTATCATTAATAATCGGTTATTAATAATTGAGCGTTTCTTCGCTGTTAAAGAATATTTATGACCAGGTGTAATCCAAATATCCCACATCTGTCTAGTTACACCTAAAAGAATACCATGCATATAATCAACGGGAAATCCCCAAATAATATCAAACAGTGGCATTTTCATTAGTTCAGATTCACCCTTTACACCTCTAATCATTTTCTGTAACTCTGTTACTTCGTGAATATCATTCTGATGAGATTCATGCGATCTCAATTCTGGATCTTCCTTGGACATTGGATAACGCATAGCACCTTTCACATAACAACCATACGCATAGCACCAACTACATCCTTGAAATGCATTATATTGCATTCGATTTTGCATTATAGGTCGTGCAACAGAGTCTACTGACGAGCAAAGTGATATGAATTTAAATGTAATCAATTGATTTTCACAATTTATTGTTATACCAAATTCTTTTAATTTTTCTGCCGATTTTACGAGTGTTGACAAATATAGATTCATAAATGCAGGTTTAGGCTCTGAATCTGAAATCCACAATGCAGCTAGTATAACAGTTTTAAATCTTAATTCAGCGGGAAATTCATTTATAATTAATTGTACTGGCCACATGGACAATTTAGAACTGTGGAACAAGGCTGCACCATCGGTGTTGAAGTTGAATGTTAATGTCTTAAATTGAGTACATTTAATGTCATTCAATTTTTTATATAGTTTACCATCGTAAATGTCACATATTGGAGAACTTTCTGAATTTTTACTATTATGAATTAAATCTAAATTTGCTAATAGTTTTAATAGAATATCTCTATCTTCTAATAACATTTTAATTTGATATGAAATATCAATGCTTATGAAATAGTTTGGAGATTGCATTGAAAGTTTATATTGATTATTACATATATCGCAAAATTGAGTTTGATTTCGAAAATGATTTTTTGTAATAGGTTTCATCAATTCTTTGTAACATTTAGAACAATAAAATGTATATAAAATTTTATCATCAGGTGGGCTACATTGTTTTAACATGCCATAGTTGTTAAAATTCCACGCAACAAATTTTGGTCCAGCTAGTATTTTGACTAGCTTAATTATAGCTTGTTTTGCAGAATTTGATAAATTATGTCGAAGACAGATGCCAGTAATCATCATCAGTACGTCAGAAATTCTAAGACCAGCAGCTTCAAACATAATTGTTTCATTTATCTCGCTGGATAGATTGTTTGCATAAGAGTTTTCTGAAAAAGTATTAGAAGTATTGCTATTTGAATCTTGATGACATTTGGATATGCTAGAGTTTTCTGAATATTCATCTTCCAAAGTAAGAATCGCATCAGATGTGGACGAAACATGGTCAAATTTATTACTGCATTCATTATGTAAAGCAGTGCTGGGATTTACTTGCAACTTTCAGTCGGATTTCTTGACTCACGCCTACTGTTCCCCCTCCTATCGCTCGCGCGGTAGCAACGCGTCGCTGGACGCTCGTAACTAAGAAGCGCAACGCTTGTCTCAGGGACGTATCACAGTATACGTATTACAGTACGTATCACAAATGTACAATGCTCATCTAATAGCACCGCAAAGTTTTTATTAAAATTTTCTCTTTAATATTTTATATTAATAATTAAAATAATATTATATTAATAATTAAAATAATTTGTATTAATAATTAAAATAATGTTTATTTTATTATTAATTACGTATATGTTTTGTTTACAAACAATTAAAAATTTTTGTATTTTATTCAAAACTCTTAACGCGCAGTTGCAATCATATCGATTTATGTAAAGTCATGTTATTTATTTTCGCAGTATATATTTAAATAATACATTTGATGGGGTAAAAGAAGCCTACTGCATAATTATATATAAAACTATAGTTATAATATAATTACGAGACAATAGGTTTCCACATCACCCATGAGGTACTATTGTTGATGCGTTTTTTTTTAAGTGGTTTCCCCAATACAAATTATTTTAATTATTAATATAATATTATTTTAATTATTAATATAAAATATTAAAGAGAAAATTTTAATAAAAACTTTGCGGTGCTATTAGATGAGCATTGTACATTTGTGATACGTACTGTAATACGTATACTGTGATACGTCCCTGAGACAAGCGTTGCGCTTCTTAGTTACGAGCGTCCAGCGACGCGTTGCTACCGCGCGAGCGATAGGAGGGGGAACAATAGGCGTGAGTCAAGAAATCCAACTGAAAGTTGTAAGTAAATCCCAGCACTGATGTAAAGGATTGAAGCTTGCAGATAAGTCTTTATGAGTTGGTATGTTATCTCCTATAATTTGGAAATGAATATAAACAAATATATAAATACAAAACATTCTTTATAAATACTATACTATTATTTGCATTATAACGTTATAATATAAAGCAAATGTAATAATGGGTCTGTTCTTTTTAGCTG
The DNA here is from genome assembly GCA_901521435.1 of Crematogaster levior. Taxonomy (NCBI): domain Eukaryota; kingdom Metazoa; phylum Arthropoda; class Insecta; order Hymenoptera; family Formicidae; genus Crematogaster; species Crematogaster levior. The sequence continues at coordinate 42,515 of CABEGB010001095.1, forward strand.
CACTGCTGAACTGGTGCAATAAGTTAGAGTGAAAAAAAATATATTTGTCTCATTCTAACTTGTTGCACCAGTTCAGCAGTGCAGCTGAAAAGAACAGACCCATTATTATACCTAATTCAATATTTATATCTGTCGTGCTCATAATATTTCTCCATCGCTTATCGGTTCGAGGATCTACTTTTGATCGTTTATACGTAGGATCTAGGAAATATTTATATATCCTTTTCTTGCGTTTTGAAGTATCTTCTTCACTCATGTTATTATTCGTATCGTATTTTGTAAATCAATTATACTTTATTTAATAGCTATACAACTCTGCACTGATGCATATGCTGACACGCTACACGCAATGTTGTGATCCGGAATCCTGTTTTATACGCACGACATCAATAAATTGTTTGAGTCCAGTAAAATAGAGCACTGTTTTGCTTCCTTTCTTTACTTTCTACTAATTACTTTACAATCCATCTTTCAAATCCGTCGGAATTAACGAAAAGTATTGTGTTAATCAGATTTCTACGTAACTATAGGCCTGTTCGTTTTGGCTGAACTTCTTACACGGCTCATCTTTCCTCTTTTTCTCTCCAACGTGAAAAGAAAAGGAGAAAAGATGAACCGTGCAAGAAATTCAGCTAAAACGAACAGGCCTTATAGATCTGTCTTTTTAGCTGTACTGGTTTAGAGATTATCTTTTTCCCTCTATATTAGAAGAAGAAAGATAACCTCTAACTAGTGCAGCCAGTGCAGTGCTAAAAAGAACAGACCTTGTATGATCAGACACCGCACGCCGCCGCGCATGGCGCATGCTGGGAAAACTCATCGACATATAGAATGGACTGAGCATCGCGATGGGTAAGCGCGCGCCTGCTTTAGAGTGAGAGGTACTACATCTGAGGCCTATGTTTGTCTCTCTTTTTGCAGGGCCGTCCAAATAAAATTGCGGACCATCCGCATTTTTCTATGAAATGTGTAGTCAATAGATTTTTTTAGAATTTATTTTAAAATTTGTTTTAATATATTTAATATATTTATGAATAAACAATAAATTTGCTTTAATTTATATTATATTTATATTAATATTTTATTAATTATAAAGTTTTATAAATAGATATATGTTCACAAATTTTATTATAAATATTATTATTATCTACACACTATACTAATGTTATAAATAATAAAAAAATTATATTGTTGATATATAGAAAATTTTATTTATTTACATTTATAAAAAATTACAATACTACACATTATTATAAAATATAATATGATATATGCCACTTACAGGATATTGTTATAATTATATGTATAAAACAAAATTTTATTATATAATATTTATAGTTACATGTATTTCTTATATTTCTTATATCATGTATTTCTATATCTATCTTATATCTATTGATGCATAAATAAAATTGTTTTTGTTAACTTATGTCTTATTCTATTTATGACTGCAGATTTTGTCTTTGCTGCGTGATTTAATCTTATTTTTAAAAAATTAACAAAAATTAATTTTATTAATTGATATCTATGATCGTTTAAATAATTTTGTTCAAAACAGTGGTCCTTATGATAAAAAACATTACTCGTTACTTTGCGTAAACTTTTCATTAAAAGAAAGTGTAAAAGATTTTTATGTTGAGAAAAAATATTATTTTCCCTAAAAGTAATTTCACCTATTTTACACAATAATATTACATCAGCAGATGCATTAATTAAACCACCTCTTGATTTTAAATGCTGTAATTTTGAAAACGTTGTGTCATTGTGTAAAAGAGTCAAACAGACATTACATGATAAGTCTTTTGATATTTTACGTACTATAAATCCTGCAATATAGCCAAGTACATCATCAATATAATCTTTATTTATTACCTCAAATAGAGCATGAATATTATAACTGTGGTCATAATTTATATTATTATTCAAAATATCAATGTCATTTTCTTCAGTTATACAAATATTATCAATATTATCTTTATGTATATTAGTGGAAGTAATATTTAAAAAGATAGTATCGTCTAAAGCAACGCTATTTGCATATTTTGAACCACTAACTTGTGCATGCATTAGCAATTTTTTAAAGACAGCCATGAATTGCGTACAAGTAGGGTTGTTATTATGACCACAATGATTTCGTACTGCAGAAAAAAATAATTCCAAGTGGTCCTGGGATAACTTATATGTTAAAAAATACGACATATTACTGTTTTCTTGTATCCAATTTTTAAATATTCCTACAATACTATTTAAAGTAATAATTAACCCAAAAAATCCAGTTTTGCGTTTTGAATGTAAAATTGAAACTCCTTGATATTTTAAAGAAAATATATAATCTATGAAACAATTAATTTTTTGTGTAATTTCTGTTAAATTTTTCGTAGTAATAGGTTGTCTAGATGGAGTAATACAAAACTTATTTCGAGAATTTAAGACATCAAAAATATCATTAAACATTAAGCAAAATTCTTCTGTTGCCTTACTATTTGCGAATTCCGGGAGTTTAATAGATTCTCGGAGATACTGCATACCTTTTGACACACTATTGCTTAAAACTTGAACCGCGAGACAAACTTTCATTTTTTTGTTGTACCAATTTAAGTGTCGAAGTCTAACTTTAGTATTTACATGTAATCCATATTTTTCTTGTATGCGTATCAATTTTTGTACAAAGTCATATCGTATCTCTTCGTTATTCTTATTTTGAAGAACTTTATATTCAGCAAAACAGTTTCTAACTAATTTAATCATATGACATGCATCTAATATGATATATATTCGTTTTTTAGTAATTGGATGCAGAAAGAATACTTGCAACTCTTTATCAACTTGTAATTGTGCACCTAATATATTTGCCATAGTAAAATTATATTGTGGACCGTCAAAAGTTAATGAAATTATGTCAATACCTGTTTCATGGATACTTTTTAAAACGTTTGTAATAATATTAGCACGATCCCTTGCAGTCAATGCATCGGTGAAATAATACGCAACTGGTATTTTCCAATGTTCGTTAATAGCTACTGCCATAATAACAACCACGTCTTTAGCTAAAGGCAATTCATCACTATCTAGTTTTGTCCCAAAATTAATGAAACCTATGTATTCTTTTCCATTAAAGTCAACCTGTTTTTTTATAGACATATCATCAATTTGTAAACCGCAAAGAATAGTGTGATTTTTTTCAATAGCTTCGCGTGCTTTTTTTGTTAAACAATCTAATGCAGGTTGTGAAATTCCGGGGGATCCATCGATAGAATAGTACCATTTACGGATTGTGGAAGGATGTGGTAAAATATTTATAAATGATCTCCGGACGAAGTCATAGGCTTTAGGAGAGTAGAAGTGTAATGTGGCTGCAAAAGTTTTCAATTCTGGAGGAAAAGCATTAAATTTATGCTTGTGTGAAAGTACTTTTTGTACTAATGCTACAAGTGCAGGAGATTCTGTTGACTAGAAAAGAATAGATAATTTTGATACGTATTAATGTACACATAATTTACAATGATCACGACAAAATAACTCTCCGCAGTGGGTATTTTTGCTAGAAATATTTGCAATAATGAGAGCAATGTAAACAATACATTCTACATACATACATACACATATATATATCGCCATTATTGTTAACATACATTGTAGAATGTATTGTTTACATTGAAACTAATTACTTACTTGTAATATATCTCTAGCTGTGCTTGTTATTAAATTATTATCTTTTAAAGTCTTCATCAGTGAGCGTAAATCTTTAACTGTTTTCTGTAGTTTTCCGACTTTATCTCTAAATCGTTTTATCTCCTTCCGTTTTTCATGCAGTTCTTCAATGAGTGCTTCCAAGCAGGTTTCTGCTTCAAACGGTGATTGTGAAACCTGTTTGACGTCTATATCACGAAATGTTCTAATATTTTTTCGAGGCACTACTTCATCTTCAGTTGCCTGTTCCATTGCTAAGGATCTTAAGCATAAAAATAATAACACTTATCAACAGTAATTATTCAATATTTTGGTTGTAAATTACCTTTTCAAACATGTATGTTCCTTGTTGCAGTATTGTGTACTTTCTATGCTCTCTTCTATGCTCTCTTCTATGCTTTCAGAGTTGCTACAATCAGTGGTTTCTCCATTTTTCTGTAAATTTATAGATGGGACTGCATCAGATTTGATATATTTTCTTTCCCCAACAATACTTTTTGTGAAATCATGTTCATTAAAATGTTTTGAACACACTCTTGCATTTGGACTGATCTGCTTGATGTTTAATGCAGATAACCATAATTTCTTTATGTGTTCTTTTTCTGGAACTCTGAAAATAATGATAATGTATTACTTTATATTGTATAATTCAATTATTATTATATTACAAAATATTTAAAATAATGTTCTAAATATCTCTTATCTGTAAAACGCATAATCTAACCTAACTTTTTATAATTTTACTTTACACAATTTTTATTACATACTATTACATATCTTAATTTTATTATATAATATATAATTTTAATATATATTTAACAAAACTATGCAAGTTACGTGTATAATATAATTATATACAGCTTTAAAACAATATGTTTAAAGAATGTGTTACAATAATGTCCTATAAAAAATACTTTTAATGTACTTACTTATGCATCTGTATATCCTTTTTATTTTTATCATACGTAATTTTGCACTCAAAACACCTTAAAACCATTTTTTAATTTTTAAAGATAAAGATAAACGTTTCACATTATTCCAAAGCGAGTAGGCGAAGGTGAGGTGTCAAATTTAATGCTATGTTACTGCTAGAATTCTGGAGGGGGACGAAATAACAAATCAGAAGCTTGCAAGAGAGACAAACATAGGCCTCAGATGTAGTACCTCTCACTCTAAAGCAGGCGCGCGCTTACCCATCGCGATGCTCAGTCCATTCTATATGTCGATGGGAAAACTAGAGCACTAAAGATACAGGTATTCTCGTCTTCGCTATTTTTCTCCCATTCCCCCACTTTTTGCTCTCTTGCCCCTTTGCCGCTCAGCTGAGAAGTTTATGGTGATTAGGTTTAGAAATAATCTGAACAACAAACACTCCTCGCAGATCCTGCAGCAATATTATAATAATATTTAGATGATTTTTGAATATGAACGGAGCTACAAAGTTCGAGCAGCTTAGAAGACATAACCTAATCACCATAAACTTCTCAGCTCAGCGACAAAGGGGCGAGAGGGCAAGGAGTGGGGGAATGGGAGAAAAATGGCGCAGACGAGAATACTCACGTTTATAGTGCCTTAGGAAAACCAGGCCCTGCCAGACCATCTGAATACGCAGTGCGCCAAATTATATTACTTTTGTTTGCAATCTGTTGAGCGTACCCACCGTATTTATCACCGTTTAAAAAATATATAAAAATTATATCTTACAAGTATACAAGTTACGTGCAATATTATTTACATAAACGCGTATGTAACGCGTGAATATCTAAGATTGTGAAGTTATATTTTACAATTAAAAGCGCAATAATGTCTACTAGTGAAATAAAATTCGCGTATGTAAAATATACAACCGGAGAAAAAGAGATCGTTTCAGTGAACCGGATCAAAGGATTTAATGCTACAAATATAAACTATGAAAAAAAGTACAAGATTTTGTGGAACGAAGACTATTATGATGGCATAGTTATTTGTGTCGCAGGTAAGTTATGAATTACTTTTTACGTTTAAAGTATGTAAGGTAATTTATAATATGTATAATAAATTATAACAGAATATTTCCAAGACTATTTTGTATAAAAAGTTAATATCCTATACAGCACAGACCATTGCAGTTATATTAGCTGCAATATTTGTGCTATATGGGATATCTATATACATATTACCTACACTCATATATTATACGTACCCCCCCCCCCACACACACGCACACACACACACACACACACACACACACACATGTATATATCCACATTAATTTTTTTGTTTACTTTTAGGAACAGAAAAAGCATTGGATACAAAAATTAATAAAAATAGACCACGATTGCGTCCTATGGATTTATATCTGTCTGCGTCAGAAAGTGATGCAGAGCGCAAAGTCTTAAAAGAAGTAATAACTTGCATTTGCAGTTTACATGTGTCTATATAATTTTTATTATTAATCACTGTACATATATTTAAGTATTTAAATATTTTTTATTATAGATATAAAACATATGCATTTGTATGTATCATATAATGGAAATGTTCTCAATTATACATAATAATATAAGGATATTTTTACAGAATAATAATATTAATATGGAAAAAAATAAAAGTGAAAAAGAGCAATTGTTACACAAAAAATTGAAAGATTTATCAAAATACAAGCAGAATGCTAAAACTGTACGTTTTATTTTTAATATTATTGTATTTTATGCCTTTCAATGGTTCTTATTTATTTTAATGTTCTATTATACAATAATGTAAGGAACTTTTATTTTCAGAGTAATAAGATCAGTACAGAAAAATCCAAACATGAGAAAGAACAGTTGTTAGAAAATAAACTAAAAGATTTATCACAACATAATAAGAATGTTATAACTGTATGTTTTTGATATTATTTTATACATTTCAATGATCTTGGTTTATTTAAATACTTTATCAAATTATGTAAAAAACAAAAAATATATATGTGTATGTTTATACATATATATACATATTTATCATATTAGTAAAACAAATTACTTAATACATTATTGTAGGATTATAAAGAAATAAAGAGACTTAAGAAAGAAATCGAAAATTTAAAAAAACGGATTGCAGAATTAAAGCTTTCCTTACAGAATAAGGATGCCATTGCAGAAGATCTTTCCAAAGCCAATTTAGCTTTACAGAAAAATGTAATTGACGAAATAAAAGAACTTAAAAGTATGTAGTCCAATAACAAATACTAATAAAATGTATCTTGTGTTACTAATATAATTTTGATTTATAGATATGATTACTGAACATAAAAGAAAAGAAAACCAGGAACAACATAATGAAGCATCTTTTCCTGTTGGTTATAAGCGAAAAACTGATAATAACGTATGTTTCTTTTAATCTTTTTATATGTATTATTCTTTGTCATTATTTTGTTGGTAAAAAAAGAATTATATTTATTTTTCGAATTTTCAGATCCATGTAGGCCGAAATATTTGGATTTCTTCTCAAGTTTACGATAGTGCAGTATGTATTAGCAAATCAACCAGTACGTTTACAAAAAATATGGCTCTTGCTATATTTGGCGCTCAGGTATTACAAGAAAGTACTGTTACGGGAATTGTTTCTAACAGAATAAAAGGAAAAAAGACTGAAGCACCTAGACCAAAGTTAGATGAAAACCGTTTATTAGCACTAAAAGGTTTTATCTTTTTTCTTTTTTAATAGAACATGTTTATTAAACTGTTCAATTTAGGTATTTATATACAACAGTTTGTGACTTTTTTATAGATATTGTACGTTATTGGCTACATACTGTAAAAAAGTATGATGAGTTTGCTATCGATTTAGAAATAAATCTTGTTGGTAAGCACGTCAGCCAAAAAATTTATGAATTGAACAGAACAAAAAATAAACGAACTATCGTAAATGAAGTTCCAGTTCCAGTTCCAGGACCATCGACTAGAGAAGGTATATTTATTATATATATAAACATTTTTTTAAATCTGTGATAGTTTTGTGTTAGAAGATTTTTCTTATTTGAAACTACAATTGGTTAATTACTTTTAAAATCAAATGGATACATAAATAATTGTTTTAATAGAACGAACTATCGTAAATGAAGATGATTCAGTTCCAGGACCATCGACTAGAGAAGGTATATTTATTATATATATCTTTTTTTAATTTGTGATAGTTTTTTGTTAGAAGATTTTTCTTATTTGAAACTATAATTGGTTAATTACTTTTAAAATCAAATTGATACATAATGATTGTTAAAATCAAATTGATACATAATGATTGTTTTAAAAGATACAGACATTTTCATAAATTCTTTCACCATTTTCTATATTTGTGTACCCTATATAAAGTATGCTATATATACACGATCAATAAGAATAAAGTGACATAAATCATTTATCTGACTTTTATTTTATGACTTGCTTATACATGACAAAAATTTAAAAAAATGTCTTTATTTACTGTCGCAATATGTCTTATACTTCTTCTTTTGAAAATATGTAGATTATATATGAGAAAAATAACTGATTACGCTTTAATTCATATGTGGACTTATAAGGACGTTAATTTCTATTTTTTTACTAAATGAAAATATTTTTAGTTTTTATAAAACTAAAAATATCATTTCCAATATTAGAAGAATGTACACAACTTTTAATGGAATTTTCAAATTACAGCACCCGTTATTACCAAAGAAAAAGCTTTAACTGATGTAGTCAATACAAACAATTCATCGGATATTTCTAATGAAACAAATCTAGATGATGAAGATAATGAACAGTTACAGCAACAGAATGCAATAAGCAGCGACAGTGACTAATTTTGTGCAAAATAATTTGTAAGTTTTGTGTTAACAACTTAAGTTGTATATTTTTATAAAGTTTTTGTTCAATTAACAAAGTTTGTGCAATTTATAAAAAATAGTATTCATTAATTTCATTCTTTAGTTTATCCATTTTTTTAAATAAAATTTATGTGTTTTATATATTCCGGCGAGAGAAAATAGCGGATCTGAGTATAGGCGGACAAAGTGGGGAGAGAGTGGCGTTCTTTTCAGATACGCCGTGGGCAGAGAAACGGACGAGCTTTCGTCCGATCCCCTATTTTTTCTCGCCGCTCGGAATATAGTTTTGTAGTTTATAAAAATACTCATTTAATTGCTTAAATCAAGTAAATTTAAAAATGATATAATTTGTCATGTATTCTTTGCAAAGTATAAGCTACACTTGTAAACAAATTTTACATGCAGTTTCAACAAAATTTATGTTTCTATTAAATCTAGTTTATGAAATTTATAATTATATAAAATTTTAGTTTATAAAAAGAGAAAATTTATAATTAATTATGTAGACAGTTCCAAAATAAAAATAAAAATGTTACAAAAATCTCGTTATTATTGAAATCTTTAATAAATTTTGTGTTTTACGTCTTAAAATAATATTTTATTGCGGATACACAATATAAATGGTGTCCCTTAAAGCATGGGCAATATTACAGCCACAGCATTCTTGGACTCAAAAAAGACGAAATCACTATATGAACAAGTGGCCAAAACTGTAGGTTTTACCGCTAGTAAACTCACAATATTCATAATTATTTCTACGTCGTTAACTACAAACTGTATGCGACGATGCATTTAATACCAATGGAGATAATTTCAAACATTTCTTGTAACTTTGGTGCGCAGCACTGTGCAATAAAGATTTGTTTTTTATTATTGCACTGGACTACACTAGAACTTTCCTTCTCGTTTTTGTCAATTTTCAAACACGTACCTGTTTCATTTTAAGTGCAATGAATATACGCTAGTACAGTTATAAAAAACAGACCTTAGATAGGTCTAGAAATATGGGACAATGTCGTCGTTTAATGGTTGCATATTTTAACATTTAGAACAATCTAACAGCAAAATCAAGAATTTCTGGCCACATATAACATTCATATAACAATTTTGTCTTCTTTGGATCCAAAGATGCCATGTTTGCAATATTGCCCAACCTTTCAGGAACACCCTGTATAAGATAAAATTTCAATGTAATAATATTTCTAATTAACTACGGAATAAATAAACAAAATACGATTGAACAAAAATTTTAATTTAATATTATTTTATTTAAAATTATACAAATAAATAAAACAGTATTAAAAAAGTATATAACAATTTTATTATTATATAATTATATTATTTATGAATACAAAATATGATAAAATATTGTCCCCTTCTATAAAATAAAATCATATGTATACACATATATGTACATACTGTATACAGATAGATAGATAGATACACGATATAATACTATCAATTTTGATAAAATGCGGTCAGAAAAATATTAATTACTAGATAGAGATTAGATAAAGACGATTACTAGATTATGTGCAAAATATTATTAAAAAAGATAGAACATTAATCGAAAATATCACATAACAAATCTGACATTACTGAACCAAAAACACGATAGGATATTATTAATTTTGATAAAACATAATCAGATTGACATCGATTGAAAACGATTACTATATTATATGTTAAATATCATAAAAAATGATAGAACATTTATCAAAAATGTTAGATAATAAATCTGATATTTATGAACCAAAAACACGATAGGATTATATAGACTTTTTTTTTATCTAATTCTATCGGATCTTTTAAGCAGGGATGCTCCGCCTCTACCAATAGCAACCTTGGTACATATACCAAGCCTTTGACTATATAAGTATGGACTGCTAGTTGCTAACTTCAGTCGTGACACCAACATTAATTGCGACAGTGGCGCAATTATGTCCCACAAACTAAAATGCGTGACGTCACTGAAGCGTTAGCGACAAACACTCAAAACGCCAAAGAAGTCTAATGACGTTTTCTTGATGTGATTTTGATAAATACAAAATAAAGATGGGAAGATATTGTTTTGTTGAAGGGTGTAAATCTACACAGTACAAGCCTACAAATGGGAAAGAAAATGCATGCTTGCCATTATACGGGTGAGTTAATTATTTATTTATTTTTATAACCTTAAACTCTTCTTGTTAACATCAATTGGGAAAATTGTATCTTTAAATTGAATAATTCATATTTTTGATTTTAGATTTCCAACAAATCCAGAACTAAGAAAACTGTGGGTCGAAGCTCTGCTTATAAAAAATGCACAGCAAAGTGCTTTGAAGCTTCCAAAAACTGCTCGAATTTGTATTCTTCACTTTGACGACAGTTGTATCGAGCAATTTGGTTTGTCTCATGTACGATGTAAGCCAGGTTCAGTACCAACGAAATTTCCACATGATGAGCCGAAAGAGAGGTAATGACAACAAAATTATATTATTACTCAAAACAATTTCTTTGTGAACATTTTAAATACATATGACATTTTTATTATAATTTTATTTATTATGGTTTCATTTACTGCACAGCAGACACAATATAGCTATTGCACCATCTCCATTTGTCGAACCGAATAACGTATCTAAGGCAATATTTCCAACATTTCGGAACGAAAATCTACCAGTACCGGAAATCATTGATTTTCATTCTGTTAATGAGGTAAGATTACGAAGTAAAAATCTCACTTATATCAAATTTTGTGCTTTCATCATTGCTAGAATTGTTTAGACTTTATTTCGATTACTCTGATTGTAACCTAGCATGTTGCATAGTTCAATTGCTGACATTTAACTTATATGAGTTTGTCAATGGCAGCTACTAAGCTCGAAAACATATATATATAGCTGTAGCCTGAAAGAAAAAGTAATAAAATTTAGAATGTATTTTTTGCACTCTTTGCTCATTCAAATTATTTAAAAGGTTATTATTTAAAAGGTTCCAATCAACAACATGGAAGTAGCAGAGGAGGTAGTTCATCCAGACATTGATCATTTGGACATGGTCAGTCATTCTCATAAAAAATGGAGTTCTGATCAAGAAGAACGCAACTATAGGTATATACTTTTATTGCAATTGTTGTTTTATATTAATTTATTATTGCATTTATTATATAATTATGTTTTCCTATTTTTATAGCCCTGAGATCACCGGTTATGATGTAGAGGAACCTGTGGTTTATCAAAAATCGGAAACTCCAAAAAGGAAGCTACGGTACCCTGGGGATATAACACAGGAACATTTGGAAAGCATGACACCAAGATCAATTTGTAAAGCGTTTACAATCCTGAAACAATCCTGCCAAAAAAAGAGTGTATATATTAAACGACTGCAAAGGCAACAACAGCGTCAAAAGAAGAAAATAGAATCTTTAGAAACATTATTATTGGAGTTAAAAAAGCAGAATCTTTTGTTATCCCAAAGTGCGAACATTGTTCAGGTGAAGTAATAGTGAAGTGAACTATGGTCCGGTATTCATAGTCGGATCTTATGTTTAAGATCGTCTTAAGTTTATCTTAGATGCTGTACGAATCAGTTCATTGGCTACGGAGTATCTGAAGATGAACTTAAGACGGTCTTAATTATAAGAACCGATTATGAATACCGGCCTAATGGTACGTTCAACTTGGCTATCGCAACGCTCATGAAATCATTTCATCCTTGTTTTTCATCGAAAGTTAAACAAAGACAAATAATCACGAGCGTTGCAATCGCAAAGTGAAACGTAGCCAGGGCCTCAATTATTGAATTCATGCGAAAATTTTCGTATGCGAAAGTGACGCTACATGATTACTGATTGGTAAGTATATACTTTTAGATTGAAAAATGTACACCAATCAGAGATCTTGCAGCACCATTTTCGCATACGACAATTTTTCGTATGAATTCAAGAATCGAGGTCTAGTGGTGAAATAAACTTTCCTTCTTTTTGTTCTTTGACTGTATTTAATGAGAATTATTTTTTTTATTAAATATGGTCAATGAAAGAAATTGTAGCACTTTTGGTCAAGTGAATAACAACCAATATTTGTAATTAAAATTGTAATTTGTAATTAAATTTAATACGGCTGTTGCCGTGAAACCCTTACATTTTTAATGTAATGATTATACATGAATTATACATAAATCTTGACAAATAAATAATATTTACATTGTTATATTGTTATATTGATTATTATTGTAATTGCATTCTCCTGTAGGCGATCTCCGAAGAAAATTCAATCGTTGAAGAGATAAAAAAAGGAAAGGTCAACGGCAAGTATTCACCACAGCTACGGGCCTTCGCTTTAACAATACATTTCTACAGCCCAAAGGCTTATGAATACATTAGAAAGGTTTTTGTTAATAAATTACCGGCACCGTCAACTATTCGTTCATGGTATAGTAATACCAATGGACTTCCAGGATTTACACAGGAAGCTGTGGATATTTTAAAACAAAAATGCGAAACAGCTGGAGATAAAAAAATATTCGCCTGTATTACAATGGACGAAATGGCAATTCGTCAACAGATTGACTGGAATCACTCACAAAACAGATTCGTGGGGTACGTTGATTACGGTATGTCCATTAAAGAACCAGAAAATGTACCACTAGCCAAGGATGCACTCGTGTATCTCGTAACAGGAATAAATGAGCGGTGGAAAATTCCAGTCGCATATTTTCTTGTAGCTGGTTTAACATCCGAAGAATTAGCTGCGATTACAAAAGAAGTCATAGATTTCGTATCACGCTCCGGCGTTGAAATTATTGCTCTGACATTTGATGGACTTCCGGCAAACGTGGCAATGTGCACAAATCTTGGAGCAGATATTTTTAACGGAAAGGGCTTTTTCCCTCATCCATCCAGGAATTACGAAATTCTTGTTTTTCTCGATGCAGCCCACATGCTGAAATTGCTAAGAAATGCTTTAGCTAGCAAAAAAATTTTATTTGATAGCGATGGACATCTCATCCAATTTAAATATTTAGCGAATCTTGTAAATTTACAGGAGGTTGGATATTACAATTTAGCAAATAAACTAAATCGAAAACATATCCAATGGTGGAAGAATAAAATGAATGTGAAGCTAGCTGCGCAAACATTCAGCGAAAGCTGTGCTACAGCATTGGAGCAATTACAAGCTGATGGCCATCCACAGTTTTTGGGATGTGCAGCTACAGCAAAGTTTTGCCGCATGGTCAACAATGCATTTGATTGCCTCAATTCACGAAATCTATTTTCGTATGGTTTTAAAAGGCCTTTCAACCAAAATACTGCAGCCGAAATATTCGGTTTCTTCAATAAAGCAGTGCAATATTTTTCAACAATAGAAGTTGAAATTGAATCTTCTGAAAACCGGAACAATGGACGTAAAATAAGAAAATTAATTATTGATACGAAATTAAAAACCGGTTTCATAGGATTCATAAATGATATGAAAAATTTAGGATTAATGTACACACGATACGTAGAAACGGGATATTTAAAATACATTCTATCTTACAAATTGTCCCAGGATCATCTCGAAATTTTATTTTCCTGCTTTAGAGCAATGGGCGGGTTCAACAATAACCCAAATGCTGCCCAATTTGCAGCATCTTATAAAAAAATACTTCATCATAATGAAGTAAAATCTTCTGCTCAAGCCAACTGCATACCAATTGATAGTACTTCTGTTTTAACGATTTCGTCGGGGAAAAAGATTTCAAAAACGTCATTGGAGGCAAGCGACGAAGAAGTAGGAGATGGTGTAAATGTCGATGACCTTCCAATAGAGTACATCGATTCTACATTGCATCACGCTGTAAAATATATTTCAGGCTTCGTTGAAATGCGAATTGCCACTAAATTAATTTGCAGTACGTGCCTTCAATTATTGAACGATTGTGATGTAAGTGAATCTGAATTCATACATCGTAAGAGTTTCGGTTCCTTGCGGCAACCGCGTACCGACACTCTTAAAATTACAAGTGCAACGGAAAAGTTTTTGTTATATATAAATTAAATAATCGATTAAAATGTCATAATGCAATCCACAAGATGACATGTGATATAATAAGAAATTTAAATTTTAGGACTATTTTTATGTCATTTGATAAGCATATACGTGATTTAGATATTTTTGAAAATCATAAATACGAATTGATAAAGTTAATTATACAAACTTATTTAAAAGTTAAAATGACGTATTTTGGAGCATGCGAAACGAGAAACAAACAAAATTCTTTCATTCGGCATACTTTGACAAAAACTATTATATTTAAAGGGCAATAATTTTTTATAAATTGTTATAATTAAAATAACTATATGATACATTATTAAAATAACTGTGATACAAATGTTATATAAATCCATGTTATATAAATGTTTATAAAATATATTTTTGTTCGTTATTAATAAAATATAGCTATCGTATATTACGAAAATGCTTTTTTCTTTTTTGAATTACCCGCCATTTGGGACATGGGGCGGAGCCTATCTCGATCCAATGTTGGCGACAACGGGTATGTGCTTTTAACACGGGAAACATCAGAGGTTAGCAGTCCATACTTATATAGTCAAAGTACCAAGCGATCGCCAAAAATCGCCTATTTGTGAGAACGTTTAACTGTGGTTAAACGTGGTGGATTGATCGATTTGCTTACGGCCTTATGGCTTCAGCAGGGTATAGCGGGAAACACAGACTTTTGCATAATGCATAATACATATGCATAAGAAATTCGATTGGTCAAATTCCTTATGCACATGCTAACGGACCAATCAGATTTCTTATGCATATGCGTTATGCGTTATGCAATGGTCTGTGCTCCCCGCCTATGGCTTTTTGAATGTGGAAGATGAAAGCTGTATGCTCATTGTAGTATAGCGCGTCGCGTGTCGCGTCATCGCGCTGATCTGTTGAAGCCATTACGGTTACGACTAAAATTTTTGTGTCATGTCCTTTACAATTTGTCTTATTCACATACTTTATGTCCGTACTTTAAGTCCGTTTGTTTTCAAAACATGCATGTACTATTTCGAAACTGAATGAATATCATAATAATAAATCATGAATTTTATTATGTATCATATTTTAGTCGCAGTTTATCATTTAACCAAATACGGTCATGCCACAAACGTCCGTTCGTGTGCACACAAGCTATGCACATTAAGCGTACATGAGGTATATATAGTTGGCCCCCCTCCTACAACAAATCATATAATCATTTATATATTCGGATTGTACATTGTTTGTACATGAATGTACAACGATTTGTAGTGTTTGTACATTCTCGGTTAATTAATAAAAAAATAAAAAAGTTTTAGTAACTAGACCAATAATAGTTAGCCCCCCCTATGTTGTAATTATTTAATGCAAACTACTATTTGTGAGTTTATTGTACTTATTTGTTTGTACATCGTTTGTACATTCTTAATAATCGATTAACTTTTCATTTAAACATTTCGTTTCTATTTAAAATGTAAATAAATAATTTTTATTCAAATATGGAGTAAATCTTCAAGGTGCGTTTACATTGGTACCAGTTCTACCAATGGCTGCGTTCAGCAGCAGAGCAGATCAGTAAGATACATTGGCGATCAGTGATTATTGGTCCTTTCTGTTAGATCCCGAAATTTAGACCAATTATGTTGACACATTAAAAAGAATTACTCAACTGTTGAGTCTGCTGAACGCACCCAATGTTAAGCTCCAATATGGTAGCCAACTGAGAAAACGAAAAAATACGGACAAGTATCACAGTGACAGCTTAGAACATATATAAATGGAAGGAGAATGCCTATTGTTCTCGAAAGAAATATATGCCCGGAGGAAGTGAGAAAAAAAATCATAGTTGCCTCTCTCTTGTGAGTAATTGCTCAACAGTGCGCATGTGTGGCTTACGTTTGCTTGGCCGGTTTTATCCATTGAAAATAGGTTATAGTCTTAGGTTATAGCATAGACATAGTAAGTATAGACTGAGCATCCTTTGTATAAGCGGTGATGCATACGATGAGAGAGAGAAAAGATATTAAGATGAGTTTCTCTCTCTTTTCAATGCCGAAGAGTGGGAGTGCCGATGAGGAGAAGTGCTCCCCACTCTCCGGCATTGAAAAGAGAGAGAAACTCATCTTAATATCTTTTCTCTCTCTCATCGTATGCATCACCGCTTATACAAAGGATGCTCAGTCTATACTTACTATGTCTATGGGTTATAGTCATATGTTAAAATATTTATTCTTTAGTTGGGTTCCAAAGTTGTGAAACGTACTCTTTCGCGAATGTAGTGCTGTCAAAATTTAAACAAAAGATGGGATTGACTTGCAAAAGTATCTACATATATCTACATCTACAGATACTTCTACAGATACTTGTATGCGTCAAATTGGCGCGCATGCGCATTTTCGAGCAGTTACTCACAAGAGAGAGACAACTATGATTTTCTTTCTTACTTCCTCCGGACACATTTTAGTCTGCTATTCTACTTCCATTTATATATGTTCTAAGAGTGACAGTAATGATTATAGATTATAGGTTATAGATTATAGATTTATAGGTTATAGGTTATAGATTATAGATTTCTTTTTATTAATACAGTGAAGAATTTCAGAATGCCACGTCGTTCAACTGTTACTTTGAAAGAGAGGATAGCATTAGTTGAAAAATATATTGATAATTTCATAAAAAAACCTAACCTTATCCTCTATCTACAGCTAATATTTGGAAACTAATGAGTAAAGAGCTAAATGGACGATATGGTCTGCTTTCAATGTTTATGTAAATGTAACACAAAACCGAATGAATATTTTATCCACGGCTTTATCCAATAAAGGATTATCTTTTGATAACGATACTGGCAGATGCAATTCTACTATGAATTCGTCGATTTCAAGTAATAACAACGAAAATCTAAATGAATTTGAAATTGAATCACATAATTTAGATGAGTTTAAAATATTACAAGTGAAGAATGGAAACAAATGAAAGGACCAATTATGCAATATAATGATAAGACAACGTATCCTATTTTACAACCTGGATCATGGACAGATATTTTATCTCTTGCTCTTTATCATCAAACAGAACTTCCTTGTGCATTTGTTTTTAAACATTCAAAAATCTATGAAAGTGCTAGTAGTCTTCATTACTTACGCATCACAGGACATTGTAAAAGTAAAACATGCAGAAATCCAATTTTCTGTTACGTAGATAAAAATCCAGGAAATAATGATTTTGAATTAACAGTTAAAACTCGTGACACTATATGGGATAATAAACACGAAAATGTAAAACGACCACTTCGAGGACTGAGACGTCAAAAAGTCGGAGAAGAAGTTTTTTATCAAGGATGTGGTAATTGGCAAAAAAGAAATATTGCTGCTGATACTAAATTTGGACATCGAATTGGACCACATATTCAAAATTTAAATGTTCTTCGACAAGCTAAAAATGAATATGTGGATAAAAAGCTTGGAATTAAGCCTTCAGATGGGCAAGACGTTGTAAATACCATTGAACAAATGAAATATAAGTTACCATGGATTTATTCATGAAATAAAACGATATAAATTTCTTGTTTCATTTAGTACTTCATTTCAACTATATACTTATAAAAAATATTTAAATAAAATGAAGGAAAATTCAGTTATACAAGTTGATGAAACAGGAAGTATTATCAAACCTCTCACACGCTACGATGGATCTCGATCAGGTCATATATTTTTATATTCTATAACAATAAATTTTAATGGAACGACAATTTCAGTTCATGATATGTTAACTGAAAATCAAGATACTAATACTTTATTAGGATGGCTTAATCAATGGCAAAGATTGGGTGCACCAAAACCACCCACCGCTGTATGTGATTCATCAAGAGATTAAATTCATTATCGTTGGCTTTTAATTACCAAACAATTAAAACTTACATTGAAACGTGTTTTTTGTATTCATCTAAAAATAATGAATATTATTATCGACCTACAATCAATACATACATTCGAATTGACGTAGCTCATTTGATGAATATGGTACGCAAATGGTCGTGTTTTAAAAATATGAAACATAAAACAGTTCGTCGTTTTTATTTATATGCTTTAGCTCTCATAGTTGATAGCCAAAACTTGAAAGAGTTTCGTGAAATTTTTTTGTTAACTTGTACAGTTGCTTTGCACGAATTTTATGATACAAGAATTGAAACAATAATTGGTGAAACTGTTCTTGATGCTAGAAAGAAATTGGAAACATATATAGAAAATCGGCAATTTCTTGTTAATATTGAAGAGAATATCATTCTTGATAAGCAAAATGAAGTACATTCGGAAGATGAATATAAAAATGATGTAATGTCAGGTACTCATCAAAGTCGCATTAAAGAATATATCAATGGTTTGTTAGCTATTGCTAAGAGATCAAAAACAATAGGGACAGAACTTAATCCATTCTTTTCTAATGATTTTATTGATAGTTTTTTACCACTTGTATATGAGTTTCCATTATGGTCATCTGCTGCTCTTCCTAAATTTACAAGACGTGCAAGTACTGCTTCAATGGAAGGACATTTTAACGATTAAAAAAATCGAGTATTGAAGAATTATTCTGGACTTTTAAGGGCAGATAAATTTTTAAAAATAATATTTGAAGACTATTCTAGTAGTGCTACAATATTAACATCAAAATTAAAAATAACTGACCAGAAAAAAGATTCAAGTATTGAGTCACCGATAAAATTGTCAAATTTTGATAATTCGAAACTCATTTCGCTATCACATGGATCCCAAGTATTATCGAGTATAGAAAATCAGAAAGACTATCTCTTTAATTGTCAAAATTTCTCAAAATCCTCTAACAATGAGAATTTTTCAAAATCTTTCAATAATGAAGATTTCTCAGAATCTTTCAACAATGAAAACCAAATTGCAGATAATAATAATAAAATTAGTATTAATAGTAATAAAAAATTAAGTGAGCAGAAACAAAATGTAAAGAAAAAATGTGGTTACTATTACAAATCTCAACCGGATATTCGTCATTATAATAATCGCATTAAAAATATTGATAAAGTAATGCTATTAAAAAATGGTAATAACGTTAATCAACCGACTTTAATTGAGAGAAAACCTTATTTTGCCAGAAATACTTGTCCATTTGATTCTATAGTGCAAATATTATCCACAGTGGCTATGGATGAATCACAATATTTTAGATCAATAGAATCAAATACCAATAAGATAATGCAATTTCTTCTCAATTTTATTAAAAGAGGACCTTCTGCGTATATTTACAAAGAAAGATGTAAACTTTTAAAACAATTATTTAGCCACAAAATTCAAGCTGATTTTAATGAATCGCGAAATATCTCGTCGTTCTCCATTAATTTATGGAATAATCCAACTGTTATCTGGATCACATGTTTTCAACCAAGTGCCCTAGATACGTACCATTGTTCAATATGTGGTATTTATTCATCAGCTATCTCCACTTTATGTGTTAATCACAATATAATTAAAAAAGATGGATTTAGTGAACTTCAGAAGGCATTACTTTATTTTGAACAATCAACAAAATTACTTCATTGTCATAAAACAAAATGTTCTGGAAGCTGTTCTCGTCAAAGAACTTACAATGATCAAATATTTATCGAATTGGATATTCGGGATAACATTAAAGCTGTTACAGGAATGAAGTGCGCATTAAAAGATTTGCCGATAAAGTTAAATTTAAATATTGATGAATACAGGTATAAAAATTATTTTATAAAATATTTGTAATTATCATATTGTCCATTTATTTTTAAAATATTTATTATTTGTATTATTTTTTAGATTGGCAGGAATTGTGGCCCAACTCCCGGGACATTACGTTTCTTATTGCAGGAGAATTGACAATACTTGGGAACTCTGTAACAATATGAATACTAAAGTTGTTCGATGCAATAGATTCGATAAAATAGAACCATCTGGTGTTATATATGTCAAAGTGAGCAAAAAAGAAGAAATACATTCATCTACAATTAAAGACCAAAGTAACGACGAAAGTTTCGTAGTGAAAAAAATTTTGGATGATTCCGATACTCACTCGCAAGATAATTGGCGTAACAAGGGTAAAAATGACAAAATTTGCTGGGGCGAATCACCAATTAAGAGTATGAATGAGACTTTATTCGACAACAATAATAATACCTTAAAATTCTCTATAGTTAATAATACACTTTATCAAATAATATAATAAATATAAAAAAATTTGTACCTTAGCTAGTCGTACAAAATACTGCAATAACAATAGTTATTACTTATGTTATGTTCTATATATAATGTTAAATACATTCTATAATTATTATGTTATATATTCTACAAATTATAAGAAAAACCATATTATAGAAAGTTATAATGTGTTATAAAAATAAATTCATATATTCGTCAATCAATCAATCATATCATTTTTTATCATTATATTGCATAATTGGTCCTTTCATTTGTTTCCATTCTTCACTTGTAATATAAATTTTAAACTCATCTAAATTAAGTGATTCAATTTCAAATTCATTTAGATTTTTGTTGTTATTACTTGAAATCGACGAATTCATAGTAGATCTGTTAGCATCTGTTAGTATCATTATCAAAAGATAATCCTTTATTGAATAAAGCCGTGGATAAAATATTCATTCGGTTTTGTGTTACATTTACATAAACATTGAAAGCAGACCATCGTCCATTTAGCTCTTTACTCATTAGTTTCCAAATATTAGCTGTAGATAGAGGATAAGGTTTTTTTTACGAAATTATCAATATATTTTTCAACTAATGCTATCCTCTTTCAAAGTAACAGTTGAACGACGTGGCATTCTGAAATTCTTCACTGTATTAATAAAAAGAAATCTATAAATCTATAACCTGTAATCTATAATCGTTACTGTCACTGTGATACTTGTCCGTATTTTTTCATTTTCTCAGTTGGCTACCATATTTGAGCTTAACATTGGTAGAACTGGTACCAATGTAAACGCACCTTGAAGATTTACTCCATATTTGAATAAAAATTATTTATTTACATTTTAAATAGAAACGAAATGTTTAAATGAAAAGTTAATCGATTATTAAGAATGTACAAACGATGTACAAACAAATAAGTACAATAAACTCACAAATAGTAGTTTGCATTAAATAATTACAACATAGGGGGGGCTAACTATTATTGGTCTAGTTACTAAAACTTTTTTATTTTTTTATTAATTAACCGAGAATGTACAAACACTACAAATCGTTGTACATTCATGTACAAACAATGTACAATATATAAATGATTATATGATTTGTTGTAGGAGGGGGGCCAACTATATATACCTGCGTACATGTGCATGCACGCGTAAATTATTTCATTATGATTGTCTAGATTTAAAAACTTTCTGCAAAAAAGGATGCAAAATAATCATTGCAGTAGCTTTTGTTCACGTGACCAAACAATCTATCGCTGCAACGATGTATTGTATATAATTTTGTACTGTCGTGAAAATAGCCAATCTATA
This sequence comes from Crematogaster levior, assembly GCA_901521435.1. Taxonomy (NCBI): domain Eukaryota; kingdom Metazoa; phylum Arthropoda; class Insecta; order Hymenoptera; family Formicidae; genus Crematogaster; species Crematogaster levior. Next base: position 64,551 of record CABEGB010001095.1, read on the forward strand.
GTTAATTGCCTGTACATATTTATTCACGTAACCAAAATTACTGTATAATAAATAACTGTGTGTGTGTGTGTGTGTGTGTGTGTGTGTGCGTGCGCGCGTGCATGCGTGCGTGCGCGCATGCGTGTGATGCGTGCGTGCGTGCGTGCGTGCGTGCGTGCGTGCGTGCGTGCGTGTCTGTGTGATAAAGACACGACACACGTTTCGAAACTCATGATATCAATAAAATATTGTAGATATCGTTTTGATTGACATATAAAGAATATATGTTTTTATTCATCTGAAAAAATGATTTATTAATGTCATGAGTCTAGAAACGTGTCTCGTGTCTTACAGTTATTTTTTATACAGTAGTTTATACATTTTTGATAACATGAATAAATATGTATAAGCAATTAATTATAGACTGGCTATTTCCGCGACAGTATAAAATTATACAATACATCGTTAAAGCAATGGATTGTTTGGTCCCATGAACAAAAACTACTGCAATTATTACTTTGCATCCTTTTTTTGAAGAAAGGTTTGCAATTGAAACAATCATAATGAAATGACCCGCGCGTGCATGCACATGTACAGTCGCGGACATTGATTTGTTCCGAGACCCCTTTCCGCGGGGCAAGGGGAATATGGAGAAGATGGAGAATATCCGTGGCGCCACCCAGCGGCGGCCCTGTTTTACCGCTCCTGATTTGTCATATCCATATTCCCCTTGCTCCGCGGAAAGGGGTCCCGGAACAAATCAATGTCCGCGAGTGTACGCACATGCACATTTGCGCATATGCATAAACGTGTTCGGTTAAATAAACTGCGTAAAACATGATACATGATAAAATTCATGATTTATTATTACAATATTTATTCAGTTTCAAAAAATGTAAACACATGCGTACTACAAAAATAAATGGACCTAAAGTACATGTGAATAAGAAATTGTAAGATAACGTGGACATAACATAATGACTATGTTCCAAAATTCATTGCCAATACTAAAAATCTACAATATACAGGGTGGGCCATTTTAATCTCCCCACCTGAATTTCTCGTAATCTAAGCCAGATAGAGAAAAATGATCCAGACAAAAGTAGAAGGGGACAGAGGAGGTAATGGTACCAAGGACCTTGACCTTGAACTCGATTTTCAAGGTTATTTCAAGGTCAAAGTGATTTTTTTAAATGGGAACACCTATTTTTGACCCCGGATTTGAAAAGAGCGGGAAACGTTCAAAATGATATGTTTATCAAGGTCAAATGAAGGTCAAGTTTGCGAATTTTGATTTCCCAATTGAATATACCGGAACCTAAGCCAAATATGTAAAATTGGTTCAGACAAATGTTAAAGGGGGCCGAGGGGGTCACCTATCTGTACTCTGATCTTGACCTTGAACTCGATTTTCAAGGTTATTTCAAGGTCATAGTGATTTTTCGAAATGGGAATCACTATTTTCGAAGGAATCACTATTTTCTTTAACTGTATTAACCTTATTTTTAGCGCTACCCAGAAACAACGACGTGGACGTAGTGAGTACTGTTTCCTTTGGGGTGTTGGATTAAAGTGAGTCCCCTCGCCTCTCACTATTCGGGGTGCTGGATTAAAGTGAGTCCCCTCGCCTCTCACTATTCGGGGTGCTGGATTAAAGTGATTCCCCTCGCCTCTCACTATTTTAAAAATTATTAATTTAATTTCGAAGCAAATGTTCGCCTCCATTTGCTTGAAGGTATAAAATCAAACGTCTTTGGAAATGGCGTACGGTGTTAAGGAGAGTTTGCCTTGGAATTGCAGCGCATGCTCGACGAATGCGATCTTCAAAGTTTGCTCTTGTTGTGGGCTGTTGTTCGAAAACAATATTTTTCAAATAGCCTCATAAAAAAAATCCAGGGATGTGAGATCGGGTAAACAAGCAGGCCAATTAACCGGACCGCCTCGTCCAATCCATCTCCCATAGTAATTTTCATTCAAGAAAGCCTGTACGATTCGTGCAAAATGTGGTGGTGCACCATCCTGCTGGAACCACATTCTTCGTCGCGTTTCTAAATCGACATCTTCCATCAATTCAGGTAACCGATTTTCAGAGTACAGATAGGTGACCCCCTCGGCCCCTTTAACATTTGTCTGAACCAATTTTACGTATTTGGCTTAGGTTCCGGTATATTCAATTAGGAAATCAAAATTCGCAAACTTGACCTTCATTCGACCTTGCCATGACCTTGATAAACATGTCATTTTGAACGTAAAATTTCCCGCTTTTTTCAAATCCGGAGTCAAAAATAGGTGTTCCCATTTTAAAAAATCACTTTGACCTTGAAATAACCTTAAAAATCGAGTTCAAGGTCAAGGTCCTTGGTACCATTACGTGACCCCCTCTGTCCCCTTCTACTTTTGTCTAGACCATTTTTCTCTATCTAGCTTAGATTACGAGAAATTCAGGTGGGGAGATTAAAATGGCCCACCTGTATATACGTAAAGCTCGTATCAAACTACGCATTGAAGATTATTGCTTCTTTCTGATTAGTCAAATTCCCAATCTTCAATCTTTAAGCGGGGAGCACAGACTTTTGCATAATGCATAATACATATGCATAAGAAATTCGATTGGTCGAATTCCTTATGCACATGCTAATGACCAATCAAATTTCTTATGCATATGTATTATGCATTATGCAAAAGTCTGTGCTTTTAGCCTTAAGCCTACTCTACAATGACCGTAACATAATATCGTAAAGCTGTAAACGCAGTTGTATACATAAGGTGCATGTGTATAACATAAGATCTTTGGACCAATGAGCACCCAGAATAAATCGCCATATTGATTTACATTACAAGCTCATTGGTTCAATCTTAATTGGTTCGATCTTATGCTATGCATATGTAACTAAAATATCATTTTTATGATAGCACTTTAGGGCCTGTTTTCAGTTTAATGAAACATAACCAAATTACAACCGAAATGAAAATATTTTATTTCGTTTGTAATCTGGTTACGTGCAGTAGTGTTGTTCAGTAATATACTACATCACTCGAAAATGGAACAAGAAGAAGAGGAAATGGACGAATACGAAGATAAAGATGAGTTGAATGATAAAGAGCTCATTACAATAGTTAAAGCCAATCCTTTTTTATACAATAAAGCAGAAAAGCTATATAGCAACATTGAAATTAAGAGGTTAGCTTGGACTGCTGTTGGAGAAGGATTATCCAAAACAAAGACTGGTAAGTATTTGCACGATTTATTTATCTGAAATCTGGAAAATATTTAGAAATTTTCGCTAAAAAATCGATATAGATTTATATAATGAATGCAATTATATTTATGCCCAGGTACCGAGGCCGAACATAGATTTTGGCAATTGCGACAACAATTTGGAAGAGAAAGGAAAAAAGTGATTCAATCTCAAGGTCGATCAGGCGCTGGAATTACCCATCTGATATATACACCTCAATGGAATCTTTATAATGAGTTAATGTTCTTGACTGATGTGATAAAACATCGAAAGTAAGTATCAATTTTTTCTTTTCGTGCTGAATTATATAAATCAGTGCTCGGAATTAGTTGCTCTTTTCGAGCCGATTTCCGAGGCGACGCACAGTGGGACAGAATCCCAAAAAGCTGGCCAAAATGTCAAAAATGAACTTTTTAATTCTGTACTTTGAATGATAGAATTGGGTAGGGGAATAGTCTGAGCTCTCATTCTCAAAAGGGCAGGTCATTATCTGCTCCGACAACGTCTGTAGAGCAGTCTATAGTTGACCCTTGTGGCGAGCGCACGCAACGCGGATAAAACTTAAGGGAATTCCGTTTTGTTATATCTTCTGTAACTTTGGTGAAAAGTGTCCGATTTCAATATTTCGAGATGGAAGCTCTTCCAGGAGGTATGTACTAAACGTTTCTATGTAATATAAACCTTAATTTTATGTTTATGTTTTTATAAAACAATATTTATAAAGCTGTAACGAAAAGGCCGTATTTAACGGAACCTTGATTTTGTAAAAGACTTTCAAAAAAACTTTTGCTAGATCCTGCTTTCTTTCAACTTGGGATTTGTAGATTATGTTATCATTTACCATATATTCAAAGGCTAGCTGCCGTAGACTGCCTTGTGAATTGTAGTATGAGTTTTAGTGCGGTCACGCGGTTAAACACAAATTGTGTGTTAGGTTAGGTTTTATTGTGTATTACAGTTTTTGTTTTGACTTTTACTAACCATTTATATATCATGTGCGTTTTAAATTATAAACTAATTTTTAAATTTTATTGTTAAAAAAAAATTTAATCTTCAATTATTTTATGTTAAAAGCATTTTTCTGCAACATTAAATGTATTTTAATTCATTTACTTACAGAATTTGTAAATGCTATTTTATTTCTTTGTAACCGACAAACCCAAAAGAGAGGAAAAAGAGAGGAAACACGTCCAGAAGGGAATCACGTCCCTTTATTCGTTACCGGTTTTGTGTCGTTCATTTATACCTGCTTTCCCCTCACCAACCGCTTAGATACTTCTCTTACGAGATTTCGTCATTCGCTTTCTTTTTCATTCTCTCTCAATGTACATTATTTAAGGATTCCGATTATTTAAATGTATCATATTATGATACATTATGTATCATTATGTATCATTATTATGTATCATTATGATTCGGAATCAACAGGAACTGACACCAAATCACTTAATATTTGTGAATCTGATAATGAAAGAGATTTTTGTTTTTGAAATAAAAATAATGTTTTTCTAAAAATTTATGTTATTTGTTTTCTTAATCAACTCAAAATCTATCTCAAAAATTCTACTATCATTACACGAAATCTGACCGTTTTTTAATGTTCAAATTCAACATTTTGAGTCCGCCATTTTCAATTTTGAAAATCTGAATTTAGATTCGTAATCAGCGACCTCGAAAACCCCAGTATACTAAATTTCATTAAAGTCTGATGCTTTTTGACATTTTGGCCAGCTTTTTGGGATTCTGTCCCACTGTCCGACACCTCCTATTCCCCCACTACCGCTCGACGCTCGAGCAGACGCTGCGACCGAGCCGCCGACAGCGTGTCTCTCAGGAGCGTCTCTAAAGAAAAAGAAAGCTAGGACCTTTTATATTATTAGTAATATTTTCCTAAAGAAATAATTTCTGCTTTCGTAATAAATAATTAATCGAAATGTTATGAATATATTATGTAATGCTATTTCACATCTTATCGCGAAAAATTCTACATCATTTTGTAAAAGAATATTTATAAAGGAATGCCTCATCGTATGAGATGAGAACGAGTACTTCAATAATTTTTATGGATATCATCCTTCGTAGAATTATGCAAACGACCGAGAAGACCAGAATAAAATTTTTACTTATTGAATGTTTCGATTTTTTTCTATTTTATCTTCATCTTATGACATAAGATGTAAAAATTTTATTCTGGTCTTCTCGGTCGTTTGCATAATTCTACGAAGGATGATATCCATAAAAATTATTGAAGTACTCGTTCTCATCTCATACGATGAGGCATTCCTTTATAAATATTCTTTTACAAAATGATGTAGAATTTTTCGCGATAAGATGTGAAATAGCATTACATAATATATTCATAACATTTCGATTAATTATTTATTACGAAAGCAGAAATTATTTCTTTAGGAAAATATTACTAATAATATAAAAGGTCCTAGCTTTCTTTTTCTTTAGAGACGCTCCTGACAGACACGCTGTCGGCCGCAGCGTCTGCTCGAGCGTCGAGCGGTAGTGGGGGAATAGGAGGCGTCGCCTCGGGAATCGGCTCGAAAAGAGCAACTAATTCCGAGCACTGATATAAATCATAAATTTATTTATTTGTATTTTGTTTTGTTTAGAACTATGTCCAATTATAAAAGAAAATGTCCAACATATGAAGTTGAATTACAAGTAAAGATTCCCTCAACTTCTATATCAAGTTCTTCATCAACACCGAGCATGTGGAGTGAAGAATTGCCATTTATTTCATCTAAATGTTAGTTTCTAAATTTTTTACTTTTATTTATAATACAAAAGACTTAGAATAGAAAAATTCGACACTTTTGTTTTTTAACTGTATTAATTTTGGTATTAATTCAGCTAATATAAGCAAATCTTCAGATGAGATCTGCAACTCTTTTTCGCAAAATATATTACGTAGGAAACTTTGTCGTTTTCTTTTATTGATTGGTCTGACCCACCAACGTCTCACTTTTCTTTCTTGTACTCGCAGAGCAGCGAATTGAAGAATAATACTTTCATTTATTAATGAAATAAAAAAGGTTATAAAACCTAATTTCTTCAAGTCCATTTTGAATAACCAAAGATTAAACTCGATAAACAAACAAATCAGTCATTTCTTTCAACATCAAATAATGTTCTTTTCGGATTGGTCTGTGATTGTGATTGGCTGATTCACTTACTGCTTATGTATTACAGCTTATGTTTTATAACCGGGCGTTACAAACTTATGATCTTAAGTTACGTTCATTGTAGAGTAGGCTTTAATCTCAATCTTCAATGCGTAGCCTGATACAACCTTCAGAAAATGAACAAATCAATTTTATTTATGCATATGCTTATGCGACTATACAAATTTATCTGGATAGGCCCTAATAATATAACCGCCATTCATTATTCAATTGTCTAGTTGGATGAAAAATTTCATAATGTGATTTATCATATAGATTTTACTTCTTTTAATCTTTATGTACAATATTGTAAGATTATAGGAAAAAATGTACGCATTAGTGAAATACACTGATAATGTATATTATGTATGTAATTCGAAATATATTACAAGGAAAAAAGGTGAGACAAAGGTTACTTATAAGGATGGTCGTAGGTATTCAGCAAGCGTTATTGTAAAACATGGTAAGTCAAAACATTTTATATTTTCAGTTTTTGCATTTCGTTATTTCATGTTATTTCAATAAATTACATGTTATTTTTTATATCATTCTAGATAATAAAATTTTATTAGAAAAAGCCAAACGAAATATTATAATAAGCAAACCACATGTGTTATTAAACAAACCACTTGAAATATTGAACAATGAGAACAATAGTAAGTTAATTCGGTAATTCTTCAGAGTAACTACAGCAACACCAAATTCAATAAAATTTGGTATATCGACATGTTTTTGCACGAAACTCACGAATCTGGCCGTAAAAATTGTCGTTCTGCTCTGCGAAGCGAGATATTAATAGTTAAAGTTCGCGACTCGCTAGGTTAAGAAACCTGTCATATCGACGATGCACGGACTGACTGAGCATGCGGATTGGTGAACGCAGCTCAGCTGACCATGCGCAGTGACGAAACGCAGGTCAGCTGACCATGTAACGTCATAAGTCCGTGAAATTGAAAAAGGATACGAGTTAGGTCAATCGCGTGGAGGCAGTGTAAAATATACGCGTGGAAAGTTGCAAACCCATGTGGAACCGAATTTTTACTGGCCGCCACGCGTAGCCGCGCGCTTCGCGCGCGGATTAAAATTATAATCAACTCGCTGCGTGGAGGCGTAGCCAACAATGTAGAACTCGACTCTCTCACCGCCTCAACCCCCATCCCTCCCCCCCCCCCATTTGTACAAGTACAAATTCAAATAAGCCTAACATTGTTGTTGCGAATTTCCTGCAAACTTCCATATGATTATTCTACTGCGTTCGCCGCCTCCCCCCCCCCCCCGCGAAGCGGGGGGGAGGGATGGGGGTTGAGGCGGTGAGAGAGTCGAGTTCTACATTGTTGGCTACGCCTCCACGCAGCGAGTTGATTATAATTTTAATCCGCGCGCGAAGCGCGCGGCTACGCGTGGCGGCCAGTAAAAATTCGGTTCCACATGGGTTTGCAACTTTCCACGCGTATATTTTACACTGCCTCCACGCGATTGACCTAACTCGTATCCTTTTTCAATTTCACGGACTTATGACGTTACATGGTCAGCTGACCTGCGTTTCGTCACTGCGCATGGTCAGCTGAGCTGCGTTCACCAATCCGCATGCTCAGTCAGTCCGTGCATCGTCGATATGACAGGTTTCTTAACCTAGCGAGTCGCGAACTTTAACTATTAAGGGGATGCTGTACTCGTCTGTTTTACCTACAAAATTACTAGAATTTTCTAACACACGGCATTTTATATTGGCTGAATAGAATTAAAAATCCTTTTCCAGGATTAAAGTATACACCTAAACGAAGCGCGCTTGCGTCCTATATTCACTGAAAAAGAGAAAAAGTAATAAAAAGGATAAATTTACATATCCATTTACCGACTTTCTGAATGAACATGGCGTCTCGACCTGTCAACTCGTGAAAATATTCGCTTCGTATAAAAGTTATGTAGCTTTTATGCATAAAACAATACCCAAGCGCGCTGTAGACGGCCCAGCAGAACATTGTAAAATTATATAAACTGAGCCCAGTGGTCTAATTAAAAAATGCCATGTGTTAGAAAATTTCAATCCCTGTGCGCCCGAAATATCGGTAAAATAGACTGAAAAAAGTAACAAATTTAGTTCATAGATATTTTAGTAGAGGGTGTTGCAATCAGGAGCGAAAATCGCACTTCACGCACACGAGGAAAAAGTCCATGTACGTGTGCGCTTGGCGTTCGGCTCATGGTGGAAGGATACATGGTGTGTGCAGAACGACGCGTTCTCTCTCTAAAATCTGCTGTTTCTTTCTAATCGCGTCCCGCAAAAATACATATCTACCAACATAAGGAAATCCCTAGAATTCTAGGGATGTAAGTGGCGGTACATTGCAGAATTGACTGACTAGACTGTTACAATATACGAATGTGTATTATGTGACATATTATACAATATAATATAATTAAATATTTATATAATTATATTTATATATATATTTATATGTATATTATAGAATATTGCCACCAAATTCTAGCCAATTAATTACAAAAACTAATTCGCACAAAATTAAAAGGAAAGAAATAACAAGAATAAAATTTTTAATAACAAGAGTAAAATTTTTAATAATAAGAATAAAATTTTTAAAATAACATTTTAATTAACATTTTAAAATAACATTTTTAATCTTTTGACACCCACTGTCAGTGCTGTTTCCTTTTCGAGATTCATTGTCTCTAATCTTACACGGAGATCGGCATTGGATGTTTTCAATGTTAAATTTTGGGCAAGAATTGCCTTTATCTGCTGTTCCTGTTCTGTTAATTTCAATTTTAATGCCACGTTATTCGCTTGAAGAAAGTTTTGTTCCTGGAAGTGGTTCTCCGATGAATTTCTATGAAATTCTCCAAGTGACCGATAATGGTTTAATTCCTCTTTCATCCACTTTATTGTCTCATGCGGATTCTCTTCCTTGCGTGTCGTGTTGTCATGGCCACTGCTGGTGCAATTGTCGTCCACAAATCTGAAATACAAATACAAATGTTAGCATTACAGCTCTTACGAATTTTTACATTTTTTTCAGTACTACTTTAAAAAGCATAAATATTTTTTTTCATAAAAAATATTGCTGATAACGTAACAAAATATTGAATCATGCAGCAGGTTATTAAATATTTCTCACCGATGCCGACGTTTCAAAGGTGAACTTCCTTCCTCGCTGAAATACTCGTTCTTCTCTTTTCTTGTGATCTTCGACGTCAAACGAGTTTTCCCAAATTTCAATTGACGAACGGCTGAAAGTTTACTACGCCTATGTAGTACAGCTTTCTTTCTTTCACATCTAGAAAAGAAATGCATAAGTAAGGTAACTCGAAAACTTGGTAAGTCGGAAAAAGTCACAGCAAAAAGACAATAGGTCTCAAATCTCAAATCTCAAAACCAATTATAGATATTTGTTATCAACTATACAAATGTTTTTCACAAAATGTTAGAAAAAAAATAAACAATCAATCCGAAAATATACCATTTTTCGTATTTTCATAATCATTGACACGGTACACTGTTTTTGAGATAAAAGAGTTGAACCGATTGACTTAACATTTGTCTCACAACTTGTTAAATATTTTTGTGAGACAACTATGTGGGCGATAAACGATTTTTTAATTGTCATTCATTTCTTGGTAGATTGAATAATTCAAAAAAATTTATTTTTTATTGAAACCAATAGATATTTGTCAAAAAACCCGAATTCATATATCTTCAAAGTGAGTATTACGAACCTTCTTGGAAATGTAGAATTCCGTACGTTGCACAACGAATCAAAAGGCCTTTCTGGTGTTCTATTGACCCTGCCATTTGGTTCCGACAAAGGATTTCTGAAGACATGAAAAGAATAAAGTTCGTTATTCGTAATAATGAGTACAGATTTTTTAAACATATTGTGCTTACAAAAGTAACCTTCGCTATTCGTGCATTTAATTTCCCAAATAATTACACGAAATATAGACTATGTACTTGCAATGCTGACATGTACAATGTACATTCTATTTCAGCTGATATCACAATTTCTCACATCGCTTTATTTTTATCAAATTTCTATTCTAAGGATGAAGGAATTATAATTACTATTTAGCACAAACATACATTATTACAATGAAAACAAAATAATGAAAAAAACATATATAAATATATAATCAAACTAGTTTGATTACCTCACTCACATACAACAGAATACAAAACACACAAATAAAATATACCTTCTTCAATCTATAATAGGCGTGTAAAAAACACATTTCAAACATTTGTATTCTCAATCATGACGAAAATTCTATTTGTATTTTTCAGTACATCAAAATTGCAGTCGGTAGTAAAAAACAGTTTTCAGACTTTCGGTCTCAGACCACGAGTAACAGAAAGTACTCAACAGCAGGTTTGTTTAATAAGAATCTGTATTCTATGAGACTTCACCACTGATAATGGCTTTTATAAACTTTTCATTGCTCGTGGTATAACTAAAGATCTGAAAACTGTTTTTTTAATGACTTTATTGATATCGGTAATGGTTTTTAAGTACTGAAATATATTGATCTATGAAACTATTATTATTAGTAGGACTAATTATGTACTTGTATTGTAATACATACCGACAAGATACTGACGTTGTTGGAGTTTCATGCTGACCTGTCATATCTGTCTCATCTAGCATACTCAAATCAGGCAAAGGTTCTGTCATCATTCTTAATATGGGTGTTGATGAACGTGGCAAAGATGAAAGTTTCGGCTCAGCCGATGAGATTCTCTCCATTGATGGGCCTGGCACAGGCGACAGACTTGCAGCATTTATTGGTGCTACAGTTGACGAAGATAGACAAACCAAATTAAAGGTCCGCCTAACAATGTTACAATTTACATTGCCTTTATGATGTGCCCTAATGAAGAAAATATAAATGTAATTGATTGTAGTTTCATTGTCACATAATTCTTGGAGCAACAGTTGATCCATAGTCATCTTGTCATGAGCACATGAATATCAATAATTTATGTTAACTTAACTTTATTAACACATGATAAGGTATTATTTGACAGGCAAACTGGCCTTAACTTAATTATTCTTAATAATTATTTTTAAAAAAGTGAACATTAATATTTGCTCTGTTTAAAAAAATTACACATCCAATTTACTGTTCGTTTGTTGCTAACAGATGCAACGTTGGTACAGCAGTTGGCAAAAGTTGTCTCTTAAAAATATTTTTTCCTCTCTTCTTCTTCTTTGGTTGAACAAAAGATTTGGGAGTAAAGTGTACGGAACAAATTCGTGCTAAAATAACAAATAAAATTGATTACACGTTACAAAACTTTTCTGATCTTTCAAACAAGTTTTCGTTACTTCATGATACAGTATATCTAAATAAATAAATTTGAATTTTATCATGCAGAAGCATACCGTTAACGACGTTAGAAGGCAATACGACCTCTCCAATGCGCCGAAACCATCCTTCACGGATTATTTCGTTATCCGGTAATTTATGAAAATTTGCTTGCTCGGATGTGCATGTTCTGCAATTATTTTTGCAAATTTTCACTATGCAGCGCACCATTTTTAATGATTTTTCACATTTCACGTCACTCACGTTTCGACAGAAAATGTCAACAATAACTATATATATAATAAACTATATATATAACACAAAGTGAGATGGAAGAAAATAATCAGAGAGTGCGAAAAGGACGCTATACACCAGTCGTGCAAACTTTTCAAAGCTAAACATTTCGTTTTTCGCAGTTGTCCGCTCTGTATTTTTCTTGCCGCCGAAGGCTGAAAAGGGGCGTGGTTTACGAGTTCTGCACACACCATGTATCCTTCCACCATGGTTCGGCTAGCTTCGGATAGCAGAAGAACGCAGACATATCTTCCGTCTCCTTCTCTTTCTCTCGCTATAGCTGACGCGCTCGGAAAGGAAAAAGCCGTATACGTGTGCGCTTGGCTAGCTAGAAGAGCGCAGACATATCTTCCGTCTCCTTCTCTCTTTCTCTCGCTACGGCTGACACGCTTGGCGATCGAGATTCGAGAACTATTATTTCTTACAAGGAGATGGTCAAGCTTCCCACCTGAGATTTAGCTAAATTTCAGTATGTTGTTACATACTCATACCTCTCCTACTAATATAAAATATGGTACAATAACTCGTACCATTATTTTATAAGAAAACTTTATATTTATATTTCTTAAAAAAAATTTTTTTTTAAGTGTCTAAATAATTTATTATGCAATATATTCAACCTATATTAATCCTTAAAAAATATTATATAAATGTAATATTAAAAAAATAAAACAAAATAAAATATGAAATATTATAATTATATATAATTTTATTATATAAATATAATATTTTTTAACGATTAATATAGGTTGAATATATTGCATAATAAATTATTTAGACACATTAAAAAAAAATTTTTTTAAGAAATAGAAAAAAAAAGGATTGTTTTGAACTCATGATCTCCAGCGTTCTAGCCGCTCGACTTACTAACACGACCACGCTCATTGCTTGAAAAGCAGGTTTACCGAATCGGTAGATTACGTACATAACTGACTTTACAATTATTTCTTGTAAAATAATGGTACGAGTTATTGTACCATATTTTATATTAGTAGGAGAGGTATGAGTATGTAACAACATACTGAAATTTAGCTAAATCTCAGGTGGGAAGCTTGACCATCTCCTTGTAAGAAATAATAGTTCTCGAATCTCGATCGCCAAGCGTGTCAGCCGTAGCGGGAGAGAAAGAGAAGGAGACGGAAGATATGTCTGCGCTCTTCTAGCTAGCTGAGCGCACACGTACATGGCTTTTTACTCGTGTGCGCGCTACATCACGCACATGAGAAAAAAGCCGTGTACGTGTGTGCTCGGTGCTCGGCCAGCTAGAAGAACACGGACATATCTTCGCATTATAAATTTTTATACATACATACATACATACGTACATACATGTATATATATATATATATATATATATATATTGGTTTAAAAATAATTTCATTGAACTAATAAGATATTTGCGATTAAAATCACACTAATAAACACGATCCAGTGAGATCTTCGAGTCGACATCGAATTGACGGCGAATTGATGTAAATTGCATCAATCGATATTAGTTTGATATCGATTTGATGATCATTTCTTACTGAAGATATAAATTGGATAATTTTTAACTAGATTAACCATACATATTTAATTAAAAGTAATCCGATTTATGTCATGTTTGGTGTCATTTTAATCGTGAAAATTTCATTAATCCGTTAAAATTATTTTCAAATTAATAAAATGCGAAATAAATGTTCTAGGTTTTATTTTATTCCATGTTTACTTTTCATAGATAAGCGAGCTCTTTAAAATCCTCGACGCTGAAGCGCGAGGAAAGCGAGAAAGAGAACAAGTAAGGAGCAAGCGAGATGGAAACATCTCGCAACATCAAAGAGAGTGCCGAAGTCTCGACGCGAGCCTATCTTAATCTCCAATCTTTTGTATTATATTTCATCTTACTATAGAAAATAAAATTTTTACATTTTGCATTTTATCGGTCCGAAAATAATTGTAATGGATTAATGAGATTTTTGCGATTAAAATAACACCAAACACGGTATAGATCGGATAATTTTTAATTATATAAGTAATTAACATCTTGATTATAATATAATTAAAAATTACCCGATCTGTACCGTGTTTGGTGTTATTTTAATCGCAAAAATCTCATTAATCCATTACAATTATTTTCGGACCGATAAAATGCAAAATGTAAAAATTTTATTTTCTATAGTAAGATGAAATATAATACAAAAGATTGGAGATTAAGATAGGCTCGCGTCGAGACTTCGGCACTCTCTTTGATGTTGCGAGATGTTTCCATCTCGCTTGCTCCTTACTTGTTCTCTTTCTCGCTTTCCTCGCGCTTCAGCGTCGAGGATTTTAAAGAGCTCGCTTACCTATGAAAAGTAAACATGGAATAAAATAAAACCTAGAACATTTATTTCGCATTTTATTAATTTGAAAATAATTTTAACGGATTAATGAGATTTTCACGATTAAAATGACACCAAACATGACATAAATCGGATTACTTTTAATTAAATATGTATGGTTAATCTAGTTAAAAATTATCAACAGTGAGAAATTTACATCAATTCGACGTCAATTCGATGTCGACTCGATAGATCTCTTCTCACTGGATCGTGTTTATTAGTGTGATTTTAATCGCAAATATCTTATTGATCCAATGAAATTATTTTTAAACTAATATATATGTATATATTTACCCATATATATATATAATGTATGTATGTATGTATGTATGTATGTATGTATGTACGTATTTATGTATGTATGTATACAAATTTATAATGCGAAGATATGTCTGCGTTCTTCTAGCTGGCCGTGCGCCGAGCGCACATGTACACGGCTTTTCCTGATGCGAGGTAGGGTAAATACACCAATAGATGGACACCCCCCAATAAATGGACAAATCTCATTTTCAAAAGCAATTACATTAAATTTGAGAAAAAAAATGTAAAGTCATAATTTTTTTTAATAACTACAAATAGTTCCGAATGCGAAAAATAATTCTTTTGAATGTTTTTATTAAAAATAATAGTTTAAAAAAATTTTTTAAATTTGACATCTCGAATTTTTGCTTCGAGAGCGCCACCACTAGTAAGCATGTGACAGATAGCCGGTGGACGTTAATTGTTATAACTAATGAAAATTATGAAAAAACTAAGGTATGTACATTTGATTATACTTATATTCCACTAAAAAAGCTAAAAATATAGTTAATAAATAATAAAATCGAAAAAAAATAAGAAAATTGAGCGTCTATCTATTGGTGACACATTTCTAACCTCTACCCAATAGATGGACATTGTGTTTACATGGTGAATTTTCTTACTTTTTTTTCTAATTTTATTTGTTAAAAATGTTTATTAACATGAATTAATTTTTGATATATTTTCTGGATGGACATAAATCGCACCTCACGCTTGAACTTAGTGATTTTTGTATTAAGCATGATATTATTCTGGGGTACGTTCCAAAACCTTACTCGGGTGCACTATAATACTAGAAGTACTATAGTATATGTCACGTATGCTATAGTACTTCTAGTATTATAGTGCACCCGAGTAAGGTTTTGGAACGTACCCCTGTATTTATACCCTAATTCCACTCATATTACACAACCATGTGATGTTGCCATATTTAGGGCTTTAAAGTATAAATGGAAAGAAGTAATTCGTCAACAAAAAACACAAAAAAATGTAACTAAAGCTGAAGAAAAAGCTTTAAAACGAAAAATTAAAAAAGAAGAAGATGAAATGAAGAAACAGGAAAATAAAAGAATAAGAGAAATGAAGAAAATAGAAAGAGAAAAAATAAAAGAAGAGAAATTGAAAGAGAAGGAAAAAAAAGCTGAACGTAAGAGGAAATTGAAAGAAGAAAATTCAAAAGCAAAAGAGAACAGGCCTGTTGAGAAGAAGAGAAAGAAGTCAACATAATATATTTTAAACGTTGTGTTTTATGAATTTATATAGATTATTAATTAATATTCAAATTATATTAATATATATTTTATGTTATCTTGCATAAGAGAGTACGACGTGTTCAAAAGATATTAAAATTACTTTCTGATATATTTTGAAAATTATTATTCAATTTGTCACCTTTCTTTCTAATTCTATGAAGTTTTAGTTCTTAGGGGATAAAGTTAATAAATTTATCATTTCACATACAAGCAATAAGTCGAAAATATCGTTTGTAAGAAGTGTTCATCTATTGGTATCAGCTGTCCATCTACTGGAGATTTTGTCCATCTACTGGGGTTTTGGTATTTTTCTTAAATTTTTCTTTTTGTTAATTACTACGAAATTCTACCAAGTTTTACTTATTTTTTTCTAGTTAATTAGATATTTTTACATAAATATAATTTATTTTATTACTACTTATTTATATTTTACTATATTGTTTTGCTAAAGGAACTTGAAAGTTTGCTTAACCGTCCATCTATTGGTGTATTTACCCTAGCGCGCACACGACGAAAAGGCCATGTCCGTGTACGCTCAGCTAGCTAAAAGAGCGCAGACATATCTTCCGTCTCCTTCTCTTTCTCTCGTTGTAGCTGACATGCTTGGCGATCGAAAACTATCAAGAGACACGGTAGTGTCTTGTGCTAAGTCCGCGTAAGCACAAGACAGACACTACCGTGTCTTATTACGCGAGTCGGTCAGTTGAGAGCACTCAATATTTCTGGTTTTCATATATCTGCTCAACAGATCGACTTCTAAGTAGTCTCAATCGATAGAGCGGGGTCGAATTATATAATAAAAGTGTTTTTATTTTGGGCTCCATGCTCTATAAATCGAGCTATTACGACGCAAAGTCCAAATGTGAAAAATATCATTTAAGAAACGTCGTCTTCTCCGTCGTCGACCGTAAAAACCACGGACTAAGGAATAGAGGGACCGAGTCTAAAGTCCTAGTTTAGGCGAGAGGGGTTGGTAACTCAAGCGTGCGGGGGGGACTGCTTTCCGCCATATTGATGTAGCGATTCTCACACAGAGATCCTGTGTCTGTGACATGGTTACACTCGTGTAGTGGTGCCACGAGACATAACGAGTGACAAGCGTAAAGAGGTTAGGCGGTGATTTTATGTTTTATTATTGTTGTTATTGTTGTTTATTGTTGAAAAGAGAAATTATTTTACATCTAACAAGAGAATAAAATATATTAATTAGTTCCAATTCTTATTTCTTAATTCACGCATTAATTTATTCTATTCTTTTTATTTTTAAAATAAATAATTCCAATTTCTTATTTATAATATTTAATAATTATTCTATAACTATTTCTATTTTGTTTATTGTGCGCAGGATCTGACTTTCATTTCTCACACGTACGCAAATAGTGAGTTCTATGTGTGGTGATTACTAAACGAATATGGCGGCCCCCCCCGCCGCAAACGTGCCCCACCGGTACAGCTTGTGCTCCGTCCCTCTATTCCTTAGTCCGTGGTAAAAACGTACTGTTGAGGCTTTCGACACAAGATCGCGCTAGTGATGCTCTGGAAGTGTGATCGATCGTATAGTGTGATCGATAATCGATTGTAGTAGTAAGTGACGTCGATAAACGAAAGTTAGGTTATAGTCTATAACCTGGTTTGACAGGTATAGGTTACATTTGTGTGTCAATCAATGTGAGCTTTCACGGACATGTTAGAGATGAGAAAAAAGTAAGTCTTGAATTTGTGCAAAACTTAGTAAGTGACGGCGATAAACGAAAGTTAAATTATTAGCGGCGACGATAGTGAAAAATAGCGACTTAAGAAATGAGGTAAGCAAAGAAGTATTTAATTTTATAGTTTATTATTGTATTTTATTATTTTAATATCTTCTTTTATATACAGGATATAAAAATGGTTTCTTTTATATACAGGATATAAAAATGGTTTTTTTAAATATATATAATACAAGAAAATGGTTGTGTGGCAAGAAATAATGCAGTAAGTAATGTTGATTGCTGCATATTATCTTGTCTCACAGCATTTTCATCCTGTATGTATTACATTTCATTTCGTTTAATAATAGTACTTTATATTATAATTATGTGCACTTTGGTTTGAAATCGCTAAAAGAAGATAACACAGAAAAGATTCAAGATGGTGTAACATCCTAAAAAACCAAACTTGCATTTGTAATGGGCCATCTTTGAGAAAGATCAGGATAACTTTGAGAAAGCTGCCACCATATATATATATGCTATATATATATATATATATATATTAGAGAATATTGATAACATACCACATATGATATATACATAATAACAAGAAACAATGTGGTAAGTAATGTTGATTGTTTACTGCATTTTATCTTCTCTCTGCATTTTCACCCTTTATGCATTATATTTCATTTTGATTTTAAAATATTTAATAATAGTATTATATATTATTAAAATTGTGCTATATGATAAGAATGATTTTTATTTTTTGTAGTTTGGAATTGCTGAAAGGAAATAATACAGAAAAGATTCGAGATATATATTCGAGATGGTGTATCATCTTATAAATACTATATAGGATATGAAAATAGTTGTGTAGCAAGAAACAATGCGATAAGTAATGATGATTGCTTACTGCATTCTATCTTGTCTCTCAGCATCTTCATCTTATGCATTACATTTCATTTTAAAATATTTAATAATAATATTTTATAATTCAAAAAGTATAATTAAAATTGTGAGGTAAGCAAAGAAGTATTCAATTTTATAATTTATTATTTTATTATTTTAATATCTTCTTTTATATACAGGATATAAAAATGGTTTCTTTTATATACAAGAAAATGGTTGCGTGGCAAGAAATAATGCAGTAAGTAATGTTGATTGTTTACTGCATGCTATCTTGTCTTTCAGCATTTTTATCCTGTATGTATTACATTTCATTTTGTTTAATAATAGTACTTTATGTTATAGTTATGGGCATTATTTGGTTTGGAATCGCTGAAAGCAGATAACACAGAAAAGATTCGAGATGTTGTATCATCCTAAAAAACCAAACTTGCATTTGCAATGGACCATCTTTGAGAAAGATGATACACCATCTCGAATATTTTTTGTGTTATCTTCTTTCAGCGATTCCAAACCAAATAGTGAACATAATTATAACATAAAGTACTATTATTAAAGGAAATGAAATGTAATACATACATGAAAATGCTGAGAGACAAGATAGAATGCAGTAAGCAATCAACATTACTTACCGCATTGTTTTTTGCCACGCAACTATTTTCATATCTTGTATATAAAAAAAACCATTTTTATGTCCTGTAAATAAAAGAAGATATTAAAATAATAAAATAATAAACTATAAAATTGAATACTTCTTTGCTTACCTCACAATTTTAATTATACTTTTTGAATTATAAAATACTATTATTAAATATTTTAAAATGAAATGTAATGCATACGGGATGAAGATACTGAGAGACAAGATAGAATGCAGTAAGCAATCAACATTACTTATCGCATTGTTTCTTGCTACGCAACCATTTTCATATCTTATATAGTATTTATAGGATGATACACCATCTCGAATATACATCTCAAATCTTTTCTGTATTATTTCCTTTCAGCAATTACAAACTACAAAAAATAAAAATCATTCTTATCATATAGCACAATTTTAATAATATAAAATACTATTATTAAATATTTTAAAATCAAAATGAAATATAATGCATACAGGGTGAAAATGCTGAGAGACAAGATAGAATGCAGGAAACAATCAACATTACTTTCCGCATTATTTCTTGTTATTATGTATTTATCATATGTGGTAGTACGTTATCAATATTCTCTAATATATACATATATAGTGGCAGCTTTCTCAAAGTTATCCTGATCTTTTTCAAAGATGGCCCATTGCAAATACAAGTTTGGTTTTTTAGGATAGTACACCAACTCGAATCTTTTCTATGTTATCTTCTTTCAGCGATTCCAAACCAAATAGTGCACATAACTATAACATAAGTACTATTATTAAACAAAATGAAATGTAATACATACAGGATGAAAATGCTGAGAGATAAGATAAGATACATAAGCAATCAACATTACTTACTGCATTATTTTTTGCTACGCAACTATTTTCATATCGTGCATATAAAAGAAACCATTTTTATATCCTGTACATAAAAAAAGATATTAAAATAATAAAATAATAAACTATAAAATTGAATACTTCTTTGCTTACCTCATTTCTTAAGTCGCTATTTTTCACTATCGTCGCCGCTAATAACTTAACTTGATAAAACGGAAAAGCTCAAGAAGAGTAATGTCATTTACAAAAAAGAGTGATATCTCTATAAAAATTACCTTTTTAAAAAAAGGTAAAAAAAAGGTGCTAAGTCCGCGTCAAAAGTATCTTTGCAAAATAGTATAGTATTATTAACTCTAAAAAACTATTTAAAAACCTATTTCCAAAAAAGTGTGATTTTAATCTACACACATAAGTTATTTTAATCTAAACAAAATGGTTTATTTTAAACCATAAAAAAACTATAATTTATTTAATTATACATTCTACAAAAATAATGATATCAACAAATTGTGCTAAGTAAAAATAAAAATTTAAAAAAATATTTTAATAAAAAATGATACAAAATAATGTAAAAAATAATTTTAATTTTTTAAATTATATCCTACTAAAATACTGATATCGAGAAATTATGCTATTTAAAAATAAAAATTTAATATTTTAACAAAAAATTATACATAATTGTTTTAATTAAAAAAAAATTATGGTATTACAATTATGGTATTGCCCCAACTTAATAAAACATTTTGAAATAAAATATATTTAAAAAAATTTAATATAATATAGTATAGTTTGAAAGTTTAATTAAAAAAAAAAAAAAAAAAAAACAAATAATGTAAAAATCTAAAATTAAAAATTATTTACAAAAAATAAAAAATTAAAAATTAATGGAAAAATATAAAAATGTATATAAAAATTAAAAATTAATATAAAAATAAAAAATTTAATTGAAAGACTTAGCGTTGCTAATTTTTAAAATAGCATATTTTGTAGCAGAGCTAAGTCTTTCAATTAAATTTTTTATTTTTATATTAATTTTTAATTTTTATATACATTTTTATATTTTTCCATTAATTTTTTATTTTTTTTTTTGTAAATAATTTTTAATTTTAGATTTTTACATTATTTGTTTTTTTTTTTTTTTTTTAAATTAAACTTTCAAACTATACTATATTATATTAAATTTTTTTAAATATATTTTATTTCAAAATGTTTTATTAAGTTGGGGCAATACCATAATTGTAATACCATAATTTTTTTTTAATTAAAACAATTATGTATAATTTTTTGTTAAAATATTAAATTTTTATTTTTAAATAGCATAATTTCTCGATATCAGTATTTTAGTAGGATATAATTTAAAAAATTAAAATTATTTTTTACATTATTTTGTATCATTTTTTATTAAAATATTTTTTTAAATTTTTATTTTTACTTAGCACAATTTGTTGATATCATTATTTTTGTAGAATGTATAATTAAATAAATTATAGTTTTTTTATGGTTTAAAATAAACCATTTTGTTTAGATTAAAATAACTTATGTGTGTAGATTAAAATCACACTTTTTTGGAAATAGGTTTTTAAATAGTTTTTTAGAGTTAATAATACTATACTATTTTGCAAAGATACTTTTGACGCGGACTTAGCACCTTTTTTTTACCTTTTTTTAAAAAGGTTTATTTCTTACAAGGAGACGGTCAAGCTTCCCACCTGGAATTTAGTTGAATATCATATATGTTTTTATACTCTTCCTACTAATATACTAATATATTTACTTTTTAAATTAATATATTAAAATTAAACCTATATTAATATCATAAAAAACATTATATAAATATAATATAAAACATAAAAAAATATACATAAAAAGATACATAAAAATGTACATAAACAATAAACAAAAAATATTATATTTATATAATATTTTTTATGATATTAATATAGGTTTAATTTTAATATATTAATTAAAAGAGTAAATATATTAGTATATTAGTAGGAAAAGTATAAAACATATATGATATTCAACTAAATTCCAGGTGGGAAGCTTGACCGTCTCCTTGTAAGAAATAATAGTTCTCGAATCTTGATCGCCAAGCGTGTCAGCTACAGTGAGAGAAAGAGAAAGAGACGGAAGATATGTCTGCGCTCTTCTAGCTAGCCAAGCGCACACGTATATGGCTTTTTCCTTTCCGAGCACGTCAGCTATAGCGAGAGAAAGAGAAGGAGACGGAAGATATGTCTGCGCTTTTCTACTATCCGAAGCTAGCCGAACGCCGAGCGCACACGTACATGGGCTTTTTCTTCGTGTGCGAAAGCGTAGCTTAGAGTTTATCGATAATGTAGAAAATCGACGGATTTAAAAACTCCGGTAAATTACCGACATTTTTAGTTCCATCTAGATGAGGGCGCTTTCCCGTCGGAGTTCGGCCGTCACTACAGCATCCCCTTAATATCTCGCTTCGCAGAGCAGAGCGACAATTTTTACGGCCAGATTCGTGAGTTTCGTGCAAAAACACGTCGATATACCAAATTTTATTGAATTTGGTGCTGCTGTAGTTACTCTGAAGAATTACCGATTATATATATAACTCAAATGATGGTCTTGTGTATTGGGGATCCTAAAGCCGTCTGTTTTACCGACAAAATACGGCCAATTAAAAATTAATACTAAACATTTTTTAACTACACAGAATTAAAAATCCTTCTCCAGGATTAAAGTATGCACGCAAACGAACACTGGAGGTACAAATTTTACGCCGAAGAAGGAAGTAATTACAAAATTACATTATATTTACATTATATTTATCTTCAGAGCAAATGTCAACTCGTGAAAATATCAATTTTATATAAAAATTTGGTACCTTTTCTGCACAAAACAACTTAACTCCCGGCTCCGTTGAAGTGTCTACTTTAATCCTACAAAAGGATATATCGTTCCATGCAGCCAAAAAAAAGTTTAAACTTTTTTTAGTTTAAAAACGTTTAAACTTTTTTTTGGCTGCATGGAACGATAAATCCTTTTGTAAGATTAAAGTAGACACTTCAACGGAGCCGGGAGTCAAGCTGTTTTGTGCAGAAAAGGTACCAAATTTAAAAAAAGTTTAGTATTAATTTTTAATTGACCGTATTTTGTCGGTAAAACAGACGGCTTTAGGATCCCCTTAAGGAGATGTGCTCTGTATGCAGTGTGTGCAATGATTTAATTACTCCTGTTCGTTGAAAGTTAAGTTCGATGTATTCATGTGCAAACGTTTTTCTATTGAATTGAGGATAAGGCATAATAGAGGCTGAGAGCGTTCCCATGGCAATTAAACACATAGGATATTATGAAGATCGGTATAGGCGCTACGTTTGTTTTACGCGAGTCGTGCAACCGTACAGACGTACTTCACAATGGTGTATTAATAATAAAATATCCAGTAAAGTTTATTAAAGTTAACTATTGTACGTGAGTGTTATCGATATTCCCAGTTTCCCTCCGAACTTTTCCTGACTAAACGATATCTAATTAAATTATTATAGATATCTTACAATATAAGCAAAAAAAGTACAACAAATATCACATATAAAAAACATCTTAAGTATGCAGCAAATGTTATTGCAAAACATGGTAACTCAAAATATTTTTAGCATTTACATTGTTATTACACTATTATCAGAAAAGATATTATTTTAAACAATACAATTTTTATAGAAGAAGCGAAGCAAAACGTTAAAATAGATGTACCACATGTATTATTGGACAAACCATTTCAAATATTTGATATTGGGAACAATGGTAAGTTAATTATCTAAATTATTACATCTACAAAATAAGATTTGTGAAAGTAAGACTTTTTAAGCCAGACAGAGGCTGAGATTTACGTGACACTACAGATGCTTGGAAGCGTTCCTTCTTTCCTTCTCTCTTTATTGAAAGAAAAGAAAAAAAGAATGCTTTTTGAAGAATCTGTAACATCAAGTGGATCACAACCAGAATCTGGCTTGTAGAAGATTATTTTTTACAGATATATAAATACATTAATATCCTCAATATATTTGAATATTGTGAATAATATGTACTTTTATTTTCTTTTTTTCAGATGTTAATAAAGTAACTTATATTATTGATAAAGAAAGCAAAAAAACCGATATAAATACAGATGGTGAGATTCTTACATTATATATTGATATAACTTTCATGGTAGAGGCTAATATTCTTAATAAAAATTAATGTTTTTGAACTGAATATAAATATAATATTACTCTTATTCAAAGTAAGATTTTACAAACCAGAAAATATCAGACTGTAGAAGTTTATTTTCACATGCATAAATACATTTATATCTTTAATATATTTTATATTGCAAATAATGTATATATTTATTTTTTTAATATTTCTATTCTATAGATATTAACAAAGTAACTCATATTGATAAAGGAAACCAAAAGACTAATACAAATAGAAACTGTGATTATAACTCAAATGATATAAAGCAAAAAAAGTACAACAAATATCATGTAAAAACGGTCTTAAGTATGCAGCAAATGTTATTGCAAAACATTGTAATTCTCATGGTAAAGTACTTTATATTTTTAGCATTTACATTTTGTTATTATACTACATTAGAAAAGATATTATTTTAAATAATAAAATTTTAATAGAAGAAGCAAAGCCTGGCGTTAAAATAGATGTACCACGTGTATTATTGGACAAACCACTTCAAATATTGGATATTGAGAACAATGGTAAGTTAATTAATTTACATCTACAAAGTAAGATCTGTGAAAGTAAAACTTTTTAAGCCAGACAGAGACTGTGATCTACTTGACGCTACAGATACTTTGAAGCGTTCTTTCTTTTTTCTCTCTTTATTGAAAGAAAAGAGAAAAGGAATGCTTTGAAGCATCTGTAGTGTCAAGTGGATCACAACCAGAATCTGACTTGTAGAAGCTTATTTTTTACAAATATAAATACATTAACATCTTCAATATATTTGAATATTATGAATAAAATATGTACTTATTTTCTTTTTTTTTCAGATATTAATAACGTAACTCATATCATTGATAAAGAAAGCAAAAAAACTGATATAAATACAGATGATGAGATTCTTACATTAAATGTTGATACAACTTCACAGAGGCTAATGTTCTTAATAAAAATAATGATGTTTCTGAACTAAATGTAAATATCTTATTATCTTGTAATACTTGTGGTAAGTTTCCATATTATTCATTATTGCTGAATAAAATTCCAAAATATTAACTATTAATGATAATAATATATTTACAGAATCTACATCTCCAATACGAAATGCACATACATCCAATACGAGAGAAGAATCTCTAACTTTAGACAATATTGAAGTTCTAGACAGCGATATTTCTTTATCTAGTAGGTAACATTTATTATATTTTGATTCAACGATAATTTAATAATATATATTTTATAATGTGAAACACATTGTTTA
This sequence comes from Crematogaster levior, assembly GCA_901521435.1. NCBI lineage: Eukaryota > Metazoa > Arthropoda > Insecta > Hymenoptera > Formicidae > Crematogaster > Crematogaster levior. The sequence continues at coordinate 89,994 of CABEGB010001095.1, forward strand.
CATTATATAAATATAATCATTTTTCTATTTTTATATTATAGACTTACTTGACAGATCTATACCATTAAATTTAAATTGTGGCAAGAGATTAACTTTTGACAGCTTTGGTATGTAAAGATTGTATTTCTATATTTGGGATATCTGAATTATTAAAGCTTGAAATATTATTTATAAAAACAAGTTTCTTAATTTGAATGTTTATATCGAATAATATTAAATTTATAAACAATATAATAATACATTTTTATAATATTAGATAAAATTTTATATATATTTATAAATGATCATTTTTTAATTTTTAAGATAACTATATTTTTCTAATTGACTTATCTCATTCTGACTTTAATTTCTCAACAAATTTAGAAGAAGGAACGGTATCCGAAAATGCCTGTATCTCTAAGTATGATAATGTGAGTCACAAGTGCAATGAAGAAAATGTTGATACAATTTCATTACCACTTGGTATGTATACTTTAATTGATAACTATATTACACTTGAGAGATGTTTAAAATATTAAAGTCTACTATTATAAACAAGTGATTAAATTAAATAATGACAATGTCAAATATTAATGTAAAATTTATATACAGTATAATATTTTGATAGTAATTAAATGTTTTCATAGTATCAAATAATTGGTTTATAAATAATGGATTATTATTTAAAATATTATTTTTTTGTTATTGATAATCTAATTTGGTTTTGATTATAACAATTTATAATTATCTACAGAAATGTTACCAGAAAATGTATGCATTTCTACTAACTGTGCTAATGTGAACCAAATGTGTAATGAAGAAAATATTAATATAATTTCATTGCCACTTGGTATGTATATTTTAATTATTTGGATAATTATGTTACACTTGAGTTACATTTGCGAGAAGTTTAAAATATTAAAGTCTAATATTATAAACAAATGGTTAATTTAAATAATGACAGCATCAAATATTAATGTGAAATTTATGTACAGTATAATATTTTGATAGTAATGAAACGTTTTCATATCAAATAATTGCCTTATAAAAAATGAATCATTATTTAGATATTCTTTTTTTTATAATTGATAATCTAATTTGGTTTTAATTACAACGATTTATGATGTGTAAATACAAAGATTTCAGTTAATTAAGACAAGTGGATATTTTGTGTCGTGAATGTATGTCTGTCCGTGAAATGAAAGCGAGAGTTGGTCAACACTGATGAAGATATTTCGAGAAAATTTTTTTGTCTCTTACAGAAGGTAATAATTTTCTTTTAATTTACACACACACACACACACACACACACACACACACGCAAACACAACAAACAAAAACACAACACAAACAAAACACACACGCACAACACACACAACACAAAAACACAACACACACAACAACAACACAAAACACGCAAAAACACAAAACAAAACACAACACAAACAAAAACACACAACACACACAAACAAAACACACACACAACACACATAAACACAAAACACACAACACACACACGCACAACACACACAACACACGTAGAACACACACACACAACAACAGAACCAAACACAGCAGATACAGATACACACACAACACACACACAGACACAACACACACAACACATCCACAAACCCAGAGCCAGACACACAGACGCAAATAATTCTGAAATTTTTTTACGGATTTTATAGACACACACACACACTGCTGAACAAAAGCCGCACGCACAACACAAACACAACACACACACACCACAAAACACTACAACACAACACACACAACACAAACAACACACACACACACACACACACACACCGCACGCACTGACAGACGGACGGACAGACAGACAGACGCACTCACACACACACACACACACCCACACACCGACACCTACACACACATTTTATCTTTACATTGATATATTATTATTTAGTTATATACATTTGACAACATGATATATTACTAAGCATCTTAAGTGTAATCTAGTTTACTTCTCACAGCCACATGGACAATTTATTTCCTTTAATGCACAAGACTTACAGGTGTTACAGATATACATGTGCGCTAATATATGTAACGTAATATATGTATACGTAATATTATTATATATACACATAATATACATAATATATGTATTATTATATATACACATCATATACATAATATATGTATTATTATACATACACATCTTATATATTTCATGTGCTTTATATTTGATTTTATGCGCGCGTATATATAGACGATATTGGAATACTCGAGGAATTTTTCGTATTAGGTAACTTTTACATTTTTTTTGCTGAACTTCAACATAATTATATAATTATTTTTGTCTCGATTCACGTAAAAATAAACTATAAAAGTTATCTACAAAATAAAAAGTGTCTTAATCATTCTAACATCAACTATACGCGATGCCATCCTACTCCTTTTTTCATACTATTAAATGAAATAAATTGTCGGATGAACTAAGTGTCCGTGGTGTACTTTGGTCATGATTTTTATAAAATAATTTGCTGTTATATATTCGAATTAAAAATCTTAACAAAAAGAAGACAACAGGAGAGTAGTTCTGTATCATGTAAAAATTGTTTTTACATTGCTTCAATGCACACACATTTTAGTACAAGAGTTATAAAATATCTAAATATTAAAAATATATATAGTGTAGTCAGTAACTTTCATATACATATAAATTGCACGTATCTAAGCTAGAAAAAAAAGATGGCAACAATAAATCATGCTTGATTAAATGTAAATGTTTCATATAATTTATGCATCTGACGGTATAATTTTTACATGTGATTTTATTTCTTGCTATTTGATTCTATTAAAAAAAAAAATTTCTCGAATGCGTACTAAACCACACTTTCACGTTCGTTTTGCTTATCATACCCTGCTAATATTCCTCTTCTTAAAGAAACATTGCTGTTGCGTAATCCATTACCGTTAAACATTTGTATAATAGTTGAAACAGGCGGAATTTCTAACAATTTTCGCGCAGAAGACTTTTTATTAGGTACACTGTCCATGCTAGATGCAGAAACTATCTGACTACCGAGCTCGAACGTTGGCGTATTTCTCTCTTGTTTACATTGTCACCTAACAGTGAGTCTGCCTCATTTGGAGAATTATCAGTGTGAGACATCATTATCACATTTTCATGATCATCAAGATTTTTAATCTCAGTAGAGTTCTGTAGAGACAGAAATTCAACCCATTACGAAAATAAATCACAATCGAAAAAATAAGTAATATTTTTTCTTAGCGATGGATTTAGTATAGATTTGATAGGCTCACTAATTTTTTAAAACATTAAAATAAACACAATGATATATCTTAATATAAAATAAACTTCATAGAAATTGACTAACTTGTGACTTGATATTATTAAGTTTTAAGAATTTATTAAGACAAGATCTTTAAATTCTGAAGAATCCTTGCTACATCCTTATCATAATATTCATGTTTTTATACAATTCATATACTCTAAATTTGTATTACCTCTGTATTCTTTCTGTGCGTCACAGTAGCTCCCGTAAGCCAGTAAGTTTTCACTGTTCCTTTCCCTTTCATTTCAACGAAGCCTCGATCTTCAATTTTATAACTTCCAATTTTATCTAACGCCTCTTTGCATTGTTTACTGATATATATTCGTAATGGTTCTCCGGTAGACTCCATACGGGAAGCAGTGTTTACAGTGTTTCCGAAGAAACAATGCCATTGTCAAACCGACAACGCCTGCTACTACAGGACCTGTAATTTTATTATGTTATCACTGACAAGAAGAGAACATTGCGAACCCGAAAATGATGTTGATGAAACTACACACACGTGGAGGAAGGGAGATAAATAGGTAAATTTAGAAATTTTCAGTTGCGACTCAATTGTGTGTAACGTGTGTGTAAAGTTTCATCAGAATTTTCTGGTTTGCAATGTTTCCTTGTGAGTAACATCCATTGCATATGCACACATACATGTATTCATTTGCATATTACTAAATGCATTTTCTTTTACCAGTATGAATGCCGATACGTAACTTGAAAGTTTCTTGAGGTCGATGAGGTATCGTATGATGCTTAACAGCGTTAAGTAATTCCAACGACATTGATGCTATTTGTCCAGCATGTTGATCTCCATTTCTTATTGGAAGACTGGAAACCTAAATATAATATTAAGCATTGAGACATTTTTTTTTCTCGTAATTTATTTTGTAAAAATGTTTTACTTACGACCACATACATGCATCTCCAATCGTTTCTACTTTATATACTTCGTATCCTCTAATTATATGGTCAAATAATGTGTACAGATCATTTAAGAAATTTACAACCTGTTACTATTTATAAAACGATACATGAAAATATCGATATATGAAATAGTGTGCTTTCTGCTGACACTGCAGTGAAACCAACGATATCGCTAAAGTATACATATAGTAACCGAATCAAAAGCTTCGGGCTCTACCCCAATGCCGTTTGTTAAACAATTCGCGACTGGCCTAAAAATAAAAACACAATATTTTGTAAATGTGTGTTTATATGCATTATTTGGAATTTTATGGTTACACTAGGTATTTTTTATATTGACAAGCACATTATCTTACGAAAATTTACTTAGGTAACATTCTGTGAAGCAGATCTTCAGTTTTCTTTTTTTCATCCAAGAGAAGTTCCGTACGCTCGGTGACTAGATCTTCGAGGTTGCTCGCATATTTTTCCATCATATTCATCATCTGATCCATTATATTCCGATGCCATCCAGCTTTCATTTTCTTTAGTCTGGTTCTTATCGTTTTGAAGTCTGGCCTAAATTCTGGACTTTCCGCCCAGCATTCCGTAATAGTACTAACGACATAATCGGCACAATTTGCTTTCGACTCGGAGAGTTGATGTTTAAGTTGGGTCTAAATGGTGGTTCACCATCTTCCGGGAACTTCTTCACTCGGTCTATGATTTCTGTCACAAATTATTTAATAATCATATTTATTTTTTCATAATCTTTTAGTCAAATACCGATTATATAATCGAACGATATTCCTTCATCGTAAATATAACGATGACATCATTACACTATCCTTTACAATTACCTTTAGGTTCCAGATTTATATTTCCATATGATTCCTTGCGTCCAAGAATTTCATATAAAATAATGGCGAAAGAATAAATATCTCCTGCCTGAGTGCCTTTAATTGGAGCATGCGGGTTTCTTAATAGTTCAGGGACTTTCCAAAATAAGTCTGCAACAATTTGGTCAAAATAACGATTAAAGCAATTGTGAAATATACAACTTGATAGAATACATAGAAATATCTACATACTGCGATAATACTGATGTTCACCGATGCTGTCAGATTTGGCGCAGTGACGCATATCATGAAGACCGAAATCAAAGACTTGGAGTACCCAACGTGAGGTCACAACACAATTGGAAGACTTTAGATTACCATGACAGACTAGTAGAGATGACTCATGAATATACAGCATACCCTGTTTAATAAATGTCATTCACTAGAGTTTCACCCTACTGGAATTGACCTACAGGCATCATCTGATAGTCACAAGAGAAATTATGAACACGGAATGGTTCTTTTTTCAGAGCAAGCACTGAAAAATTTCCTTCTGAGTCTCCAGATGGATCCAATTTAATGGTCGCCCCGCTCACACCTAGCAACGATAAAGATAAATTTTAGTAAAAGTATATCTTATTATATACATAACTTTGAATGTTTACAAAAACAAGGAAGAGGAATACTTTGGAATCGATTCATCTTCGATCTGATTGTTTCCTTCTCGTTTATCATCAATTACGTCAAGTATTAGACTGTGTGAAACTACTTAATCCTATCAGTACAGATTACATTTATCTGATGCTATTATACATACTTTGATATGTAGATGATTTTTTCATCATCTCAGTTATAAGAGTGCCGTTTTTTGCCAGTTCCTCGACAGAGAGATCAGGATATCAATCATGTCATTTTTCACATAAAAAGTTTCACGTGAACTCAATGATTTCAACCAATGGAATTAGACTCATTGGGCAATTCATTGATTTCATTGGTTGAAATCGTTGAGTTCACATGAAACTTTTCACGTGAAAAATTACATGATACCCTGGGTAATCTCGTATCAGCTGATCCAAATCCAAGGCTTTCGCGTATAGTTTGACAGAATCGTAGAGATACGCCGCATAAATGGATACGTACTGAAATAGAGATTAGGTGTGTAACAAAGTATGCGTAATCTAAGCGTTTGTGAGTGGTTTAGCATCTAAAAATACCTTTTCATACTTTCTCAGATGTTCAGGAATTAGAAAATTGAAGGGTTCTATGCTATTGTAGTGTCTTCTTAGTAAATTCTTCGTAATTCTGCGCCGGTTCGAGACAATTCTTCAAATGATTGAAGTGTTCCGGTTCTATGTCAATAATAACAAAAAATTATTTACTATAAAATCAAGATATAAACATAGTTAGATAACAAATCTTTAAATTTTTACTGCAAAAAATTTGTACGTACACACATAGTAATTTAGCTTTAAAATTACTAAAAGATTAATTTCGTAATATTTATGCTTGTACGTTATAAGTAGCATAAGATTACGCAATCGGCTTATCGGCACTACCATGGTGGAAGTAACAAGGTGTGCTCGTTTCTCGAACGCGTTTTCGTCATGATGGAAGGATTACATGGTGTGTGCAGAACTCGTAAACCACGCCCCTTTTCAGCCTTCGGTGCACGAAAAAACACAGGGCAGGCAACTGCGAAAAACGAAATGTTTAGCTTTTAAAGTTTGGCACAACTGGTGTGTAAGCGTCCTTTTCGCACTCCCTGTATTTTCTTCTATCTCACTTTGTGTTATATACATATATAGTTTATATACCTGATAGCTTACCCACAACCAAATCCTCCAACAATAGCAACCTTCTTGCCACTCGGTATGGTGAACGATACATTTTTAAAAATAGGTTTTCCTTCAACATATTGGAAATTTACGTTTCTAAATTGAATTTCCGACGAATCGTACGTCACGTGAAATCTTAGTGCATTTTCTTTTGACTGTTAATACAAATCCAAAGATTAATTAAATAGTTGACGGTATATATTGTATAGATCATTTTTTATGAGGATAGATGCTAGACTCTTGATACTTCGAATTCAAATAATTTTACCTTAATTGCAGTGTCTGTTGTTGTCATATATATATATATATATATATATATATATATATATATAAATAAATATAAGTAGCGGTATATTGCAGAATTGACTGACTAGACTGTTACAATATACGAATGTGTATTATGTGACATGTTATACAATATAATTATATTTATATATATATATATATATATATTGTGTATATATATAATTATATAAATATATAATTATATTGTATAATATGTCACATAATACACATTCGTATATTGTAACAGTCTAGTCAGTCAATTCTGCAATATAACGCTACTTACATTCCTAGAATTCTAGGGATTTCCTTATGTTGGTAGACATGTATTTTTTCGTGTCGCGATTAGAAAAGAAGAGCAGATTTTAGAGAGAGAACGAGTCGTACTGCACACACCATGTAATCCTTCCATCATGGTTTTCGTCACGTTCTGCGCAGTGACTGAGATCCGCCATCTTGCAATCATAAATGAGAGAGCGTGGCTGAATTCAGCCATCTTGGGCAATTCAAATGGCATTCAATACATAATAAGAGAAGATTCATACAAAGAAAGTGAAATGATAACTACAATAAATAGATGTTAGAAGAGAAAAAAAAAGAAAAAGAGAAAAAGATGAGATGTTGAGATGAGATGTTGTGCATTGTTACTAATAAATGTATTTATTCTAATTATGTTAATTACATTATCTTTTGAATTGAAATTTTAGAAAATTATAAATATTTTTTATAACATCTATTTATTTTTTTTACATCTATTTATTATAGTTATCATTTCACTTTCTTTGCATGAATCTTCTCTTATTATGTATTGAATGACATTTGAATTGCCCAAGATGGCTGAATTCAGCCACGCTCTCTCATTGGCCAGCAAAAATGCCTGCGCAATAGCACACCTTAGGTTTGTTCGCGTCGCTTGCCCCAACATGCTCCTACTCGCTCCAATACGCTCCAAACTATAGTATTACGTTACGTATTCTATAGATTGGAGCGTATTGGAGTGAGTAGGAGCATATTGGAGTATTGCGACGCGAAAAACCCCTTGTTACTTCCACCATGGGCACTACTGTTCACGACATAAATGGCCTAGTTTCCACCGAAGTCTTCAATCCGATTCTACTTCAGTGCAGAACAAATTGGGTCTGTTCTTTTCAGCTGCATTGCTGAACTAATGCAATAAGTTAGAGTGAAAAAATATATATATAAAGCCTTCGGCACACGATACGATTTTTCGTACTGGATTGCTTACGTGAGCCAATAAGGATGCAGAATTTTAGATCAAGTGACTTAAAGCTTAATCCTAATTGGCTCACGTAAGCAATCCAGTACGAAAAATCGTATCGTGTGCCGAAGGCTTAAGTTTGTTCTTTCCAGCTGCACTAGTTCTGCACTAGTTCTGAACTAGAACTGACGAGTACAGTAAAAATTTCATAGGTGCAGAGATGTAGATAGAAACCACGGACTAAGGAATAGAGGGACGGAGCACAAGCTGTACCGGTGAGGCACGTTTGCGGCGGGGGGGGCCGCCATATTCGTTTAGTAATCACCACACATAGAACTCACTATTTGCGTACGTGTGAGAAATGAAAGTCAGATCCTGCGCACAATAACAAAATAGAAATAGGAATAATTATTAAATATTATAAATAAGAAATTGGAATTATTTATTTTAAAAATAAAAAGAATAGAATAAATTAATGCGTGAATTAAGAAATAAGAATTGGAACTAATTAATATATTTTATTCTCTTGTTAGATGTAAAATAATTTCTCTTTTCAACAATAAACAACAATAACAACAATAATAAAACATAAAATCACCGCCTAACCTCTTTACGCTTGTCACTCGTTATGTCTCGTGGCACCACTACACGAGTGTAACCATGTCACAGACACAGGATCTCTGTGTGAGAATCGCTACATCAATATGGCGGAAAGCAGTCCCCCCCGCACGCTTGAGTTACCAACCCCTCTCGCCTAAACTAGGACTTTAGACTCGGTCCCTCTATTCCTTAGTCCGTGATAGAAACGAAAAGAACGCCATAGTGCAGAAATCATATATGTAATACTACTATATTGCTAGTCACGTATCTTCCCAATAAGCGGCATGAGCGTTGAGGGAGCGAGATAGAAAATACGGTACGCATGCGCATGTGTGTCAAAGTACATAAACTGTACATGCGCAAACGTTCAACGTTGAACGCATGCGTCTACTAACTATGCGTACAGGCATATGTAAAGGCAGAAAGTAATATAAAAAAGTTGCGTTTATTATATAATACGACTTATTGAATTAATATTATGATAAGAAAAAATGTATAAATAAAAAAAAACGAGATACATCATCTGTTTCTTGCAATCCGCAAACTTTAATCAATTTTTTTCGTATTTCTGCTTTCTTTGGAAATCTAAAAATAATAATTTAATTATTGTGTGTGAACGATCGTGTATACTTAATCTCATTATTGTCATTAAATTTACTTGTGCAAAGAAATATTTTTAGCTTGCCCTGTTTGCCTTTTACTTTTACACTTGTAGCACGATCGCACCATTATTATTATTTTTTTATCACTTTTTATAACTTTTTATAACAAATAAAAGTAATAAAATCACAGTATTCGATACTTTGACAGAAGTATCAAGAATTACGAATTTATTAGGGTTAAGCTGGCTCAACGCGAGCATGCGCATTTGCGTCAAAGTACACGAATTGTAGGAGTGAGAGGTTGATATATGTCTGTCCCGTGATGATTTCGTCAGCTTTTCAGCGGTGTTGGCAATATAGTAGTATTACATATATGAGCAATATTGACATGTATTTTGAATATGAAAAAGTATTATACAAAAACATTTTAACAAAATTTAAAAATGGAGCATCCTTTTTTTTAAATTTATATATACATTCATATAGCTCGAGGAATCTAATATTACTCTTTTAAACTCTTATACACCTGATTTATTGGAGTAAGAATCTTTCTAATCTCTATGGCTACTGCTTTTGTAGGATATGTCCTCCCATGAGGCCAAATGTCTTTCTGAGATGCCACTGTTATTACAAACTTAATTTCGACTATCCCTTATATCGGAAATTGTTATATGAGTTTGAGGGGGACTTTCTATTAATAATGCTATATTAAATCGATTTTTTTCTTTACATCTTGTTCTTCCTTTTATTATTTTAATAATAGTAATTCTTCATCTATTTTTCTTACATACAGGGTGTCCCATTATAAAACATCCAGTCGAATATTTCGAAAACCAAGCCCGGGAGAGAAAAATTTTTCAGACAAAAGTTATTTGGTTTCGAAGGGCCCATAAGATGATACCATTGGTTTGACCTTGAAGAATTATTTGAAAGTTACATGAAAGTCACCTCAATTTTTTTAAATGGCATCCCCTATTTTTTATTACATATTCTTGTAGCTGACCTCGAGAGCTTTCCAAAACACTATAATAAAGTATTTTTTCATGAAGTATTTTCCGAGTTATAAAGCTTGAAATAATTTCTTAATTTTACATAAACTGTAAAATATCTCGTAAAATATTTACTTTTCGATGACCTTATCTCAATACTTTTATGCACAGAATAATGAGAGGAATCAATTGGTGTAAAGAAAACACATAGTTGTTTTTAAGAAAAAATATGTAATTGTTAGTTACAAATTGCATATTTTTTCTTAAAAACAACTATGTGTTTTCTTGACACCAATTGGTTCCTCTCATTATTCTGTGCATAAAAGTATTGAGGTAAGGTCATCGAAAAGTAAATATTTTACAGTTTATGTAAAATTATGAAATTATTTCAAGCTTTATAACTCGGAAAATACTTAATAAAAAAATACTTTATTATAGTGTTTTGGAAAGCTCTTGAAGTCAGCTACAAGAATATGTAATAAAAAATAGGGGATGCCATTTAAAAAAATTGAGGTGACTTTCATGTAACTTTCAAATAATTCTTCAAGGTCAAACCAATGGTATCATCTTATGGGCCCCTTGAAACCAAATAACTTTTGTCTGAAAAATATTTCTCTCCCGGGCTTGGTTTTCGATATATTCGACTGGATGTTTTATAATGGGACACCCTGTATATCCTCTAACCTCTAGGAACTAACAGAAACCTATATAAAATTCCCTTCCATTTATATTTTACCTACAATTTTACCTATCTTAAGTCTGCGGCACACGATACGATTTTTCGTACTGGATAGCTTACGAGAGCCAATTAGGATTAAGCTTTAAATCACTTGATCTAAAATTGTGCAACTTTATTGGCTCTCGTAAGCAAACCAGTACGAAAAATCGTACCGTGTGCCGCAAGCTTTTGGTTTTATATTATTTTTTATTTTCTTTCTATAATTATTCTTCAATATCCTTATATTTTTAGTGATCCAGATAACTTTATTCCAGCTAATCCTCTAGTTACACCATGGAGGACTGGAGAGAGCATTGTTACTGTGGCATTGTGGTGGTGGGGGCATAAATTTTGTAATCGGAAATGCACCATGAGAGACCGCCTATAATGTGCTTTCTACCGTAAGGAGCGCTGCAGTCGATCTCAAAGTATCTCACAAGGCCATGTCACAAGGCTTGATTCTCGATAACAAAATTAAGTAATTATAATTATATTAAAAATATTGATATAATGGTTAGTTGTGCTCTTCGACAAAGTCGAAAAATTGTGGAAAAAACGTTTTCATTTGTAAGTAAAAGTAATAACACTAATGAATTCTGATAAATGATGAACTATATTCAAATATTTGTACTACTTATTATTACATATTTTATTTGTATAATATCTTTTAGTTTTCCAAAAAATGCAAGTAAATGTGAATTGTGGATCAATTTTGTTGGAAAAAATAATTGGAAACCACAAAGAAGTCATGTTTTATGTTCAAGACACTTTTCCGAAGATTGTTTTGATAGAACATCAATAAATATTACACGCCTTAAATTAGATGCAGTCCCAACAATCCACATTACATGGATAAGACAGAGAGATAAGATTTACTGTGACATAAGATTTACTGTGAGTTACACAGTAAATCATACTTGGACAAGTATAAAAAGTTATTCTTCAATCTCAATTTCTCACGTAAACTGCATAACAATATGGTATCAGGGATTGTCTTTTTAAGTTCTATTAATCTTGTTATATGTCATAATACTTATTCAAATATATATTACATATACACACAAATTTTACATTTTTATATGATTTGTACAAGAAAGAATAATACATTAAAATTTTAAAATTTTTCTAATATCTTAAATAACATTAATTTCTTATATATATGCATAAATTTGAAACTTTTTCATAACTCCAAATATATTTTTTAATATTTATTTGTGATTCTCTAAAAGACAATTATTACAACACAATGATCAATTGAAATTCGATTTGAATTAACCTCCTTTAGTTCATTTCCGGTAGCAGCCATCTTGGGCCGCCTATCTTACGTCTCAAGCATGAAGGAAGAGGGGAGGAGACTCAACTCCGTGAAAAAAAGCGATCCCGTTTTGGCCGATCAATTGGGAGGAAATCTGCTGACCGGAATAACTTTCTAATTCGGGTGCCATTTGCAATATAACCTAATTCTGCATCTTTGATAGAAAAAATGTCGTGTTGTATTCGTGGATGTAGTGTTAAAACAGAAAAATCGGAAAAGAAAAGTAGCCTTTTCAAACCTCGCACAGTAAGTATTGCAGTATTATTAATAATTGTAAAGATACAATAAAGTCGTCTAGCTGTCAATGTATGTAACCCGTTGCATTTTATTAAATAAAAATGTACATAATTTGATTGTTATATAGGATAAAATGTTCAATAATTGGATTACCATTGCTGCAAGATGTAAGAAAGAGTTCACTAAAAATAGCCAAATATGTGAACGGCATTTCCAGGAAGAGGATATAATAAAGGAAAACGTCTTCGAAATGGCAGATGGTTCTACTGTAACTGTACCAAGAAAAAAACCGTTATTGAAGGAAGATGCTATCCCGTCTATTTTTCCAACTGATTGCGAGAAAATCAGTATTTATCATGTAAACTTTATATATGAAGAAAAACAAAGGGAACAGCAAAATGAAAGCATGAATGTTGCGTCTCCCGTAAACAGTATTAGTCATTGCTCACCAAACAGAGGTAACAAAAACTCACAAACATGGGCGGGAATAATCACTGAGTTAAAAAAGATTACTCTTCCATCGGAGTATTGGATTCCCATCTTTAAAGAAGAGTCTGTAATATGGGTTTGCTGGTCGGAAGAATATACTTACTGTGTACGGCGTGTTTTACTGGACAAAAATATGACTCTTCATGTAAGTATCTACTTAATCACATTGGGTGCTTTCCAATAAGACATTGTGTAACGAAGTGTCCACTAGTGTAAGCGAGAAAATATCATGGCATTTCACTTACACTAGTGGACACTTTGTTACACAATGTCTTTTTGAAAAGCACCCATTGTCATGATATAAAATATTTTGTGTCACCCATGTCACATTTCAATTATATGTAATATTATTGCAGGTTTTCATTCTAAACAAAAAAATTGATGTTCTTAGTGCGAAAATGGAACATATAGATGATATCCCACATTTACTTCAAAAAGTTTCAAATATGCATCCGTGTAAGGAAGTTGTGAGTGAAACTGATCGGTATGTATTCGTTTTTATTTATATTATTAGCACTACTTATTGTAATATTTAAAAGTGCTAAATTTTTAGTGCTGAATGTTGCCTTGGATACGTTGTAAAAGATGTCGCAGTACGTGGTGTACGGCGTAACAGATGTGTTTCTTGCGCCAAATACTACAAAAATAGTATGTGGAAGAAATCAATCAAGCCGACGCCAACGGAACGACGCAAAACCTTGTGTGTACGATACAAACAAATGTGCAACAAAAATTATAGACTTCGAAAGAAGGTACCCATTGTAAAATATTTATTACTAAAACTGTGTTCCGATATACGCTGCCAGCTACTGAAAATCTACTGTTCACGTTATATATACTATAGATTTTTAGTACTGGCAGCATAGTAGGCGCAGTGAGAGAATTGTGTTCTTAACATTTATATTGTGTTATACTGTTTAATTTTTTAAAATGTAGATGCAACTGTTGAGGAAAAAAGTAGAAATCATGAAAAGCAAATGCGCTCAAGCAAGTAAACAAGCAATAGAAGAAGCAATATTGAAACTACCTGTTAGTGAACAACTGTCTGTCTAAGCATGCTTTGCAGCATCTAAACTCAAGAATATTAAAGGCATGAGATACACCACCCAGTGGGTGTATGAATGCATATTGTTACGGGTTAAAAGCAAAAAAACATACAATCACCTCAGAAGTCACAACATACTTACCTTACCATGTATAAATACATTAAATCGATATATTAAGGCGATTAAGGGTTGCTACGGTTTTCAGGAAAGTACTTTTAAACTTTTAAAAGAAAAAAGTGCGAAAATGGAGCCATCTGATGTGCGAGGTATGTTAAGTCTACTTAACTGCTAACATCCTGTACATTATGCAATGAGAAATGTTTTTGACTGGTTATACTTAAAAATGTTACGTATTTGTTACAGGCGTTTTACTGTTAGACGAAATGAAAGTTTCTAAGACGCTCACTTTCAATCGTAGTAATCTTGAAGTTGAGGGTTTCACGAACTTGGGAAAGTATACTCCAAAACATCAGGCTAAAAAAAAGGGGGATCATGCATTGGTGTTTATGTTCCAACCTTTCAAAGGTAAATGGGTGCAAACATTGGGATGCTTCCTTAGTTCAGGAAGTGCTTCAGGAACAGTCTTGCACCAACTTGTTATGGAGTGTATCATTCTTACGGAAAAGTCAGGCTTTAAAATTGACGCAGTTTCATCAGATGGCGCGTCTTGGAATCGCTCCATGTGGGATAAGTTTGGAGTTACGGAAACGAAAGTCAGTATTCCGCACATTGTAAACCCAGAGCGATGTCTATGGTTTATTTCAGATTTTCCTCATCTTATCAAATGCTTCAGGAATTTTTTTACAAAACACACGCGGTATCAGGGTATTTGGGTTAGTAGTACTAAACCATGCATTTATAGTATGAACATGTGCCTAATAAACTTTCTTTGTTATTGTTATTATTTTCGCTGCTTACAGACTTCTGATGGTATAGTATCATTAAAACATTGGTACGCTCTACTTGAAGTCGAAAACCCAAAGTCTTTTAATTTAAAAGTTAATTACAAATTAACGGAACAACACGTGAAACCAAGATATTACCAAAAAATGAACGTTGCGCTGGCCTTTCAGGTAAATAAAATTATTCATTTAAAGGTAAGTAAACTCTCGAAATGTATTACAAACTGTACAAAAATATGTTTTTACAGTTTTTTAGGATCGCCGATGGTTTACAATTATTCAGAAATGATCATTTCGACCTTATAGATTGTAGTGCGTCCATACAGTTTTGTAATAGAATTAAAGCTCTGATTACAGCGATGAATAGTCGAACGCCCATTAATGCCTTAAAACCAGGCAATCAAATGTGGAAAGTATGTATCGAAATATATTACAGAAGTTGAGTACAATTCATTCCAACCATTTTTCCCACTGCTGTAGGATATAGAAGACTTCTTGCAGTATTTGTATGCATGGGAAAAGGAAGCAAACGTGTTTGAAAGAAGTGCTTAAAAAATAATAATAATAAATATTAACAAGGACGCTAGTGAGCAGGAAATACAAAATGAGAGACCTTCTTAGAGTTGTTAAACATATCAATTCTTGTTTTATTTTCAAAGAAATAAATATCGTTATTACACAAAAAAGAAAACTATAATAGACTAAACTATAAAACGATAACACTATAAAACTTTAAAACTATAATAGACCTATCCTGAAGGCGAAAACACAAGATAAAAAGCCTTAGCAGGACGAAAATAACCCAGGTCTTTGAATTTAACGTTAAGAAAAGAATGAGAAATTACCAGACTGATATCGTTTACCACAAAAATAAAGAAAAGAAAGAGGAATACTCACAAATCAATTTTCAATACAGAAATGAGTATATGAAAATGAGACAAAGGTAAGGCTCTGTGTTTGTGTCCATCAGACCCATCCATACAGGCGAGACTTCACTTCTGATATGTGCCTGAGGACGAGAATTGCCCAGATCTGAGGACGAGAGTTAGCCTACCGAGAAAGACGATCGTAGATCGTTTTCCAATATCCAGAAAACTTTCTTAGTGAGAGAGAGCCGCTTGAGCCTTGAGATCGCCCAGAGAGAGACCAGCTTGAGCCTTGAGACCGCACAGAGAGAGACCAGATTGAACTTTTCTACGTCGTAGATTTTCTCAAGAACCCAGGAGACTAAGATGGCGAGCGACCGTCCGCCTAGAGGCCCAATTGCAGAGAGAGAGCACGGGGCGTGATGGCCGCGTGCCGAGCTAAGCTGCGAATGCAGCGCCGTCTGTCCGAGGGTAGCGCTAGTGAGCGCTCGTTGTTTCAAGAGTAGCGCTCTTTTTCAAACAAAACGAAAAAAATTATGAATTCATAACAGATTCAACATGCTATGGGTTAAAAATATCCTTGAAAGCAGCACTTGAAATTTGTACTTTTCTTGTAGAGAAGTGCAATTTCACATACTTGATGACCGCACGACTTAATCAAGACAACTTGGAGGTATACAATCGTATTACTCTTGTAACGGTATTTCCACTAAGTAGTTTGCAAAAAGCTCTATTCTGTTATTTCAGCGCTTTTTCGGCATGATGCGGCATTGCTGTGGGTCCAATGAACATCCAGATTCTCAGCTATTTATACAAATGTACAGGCTAGTTTCGACTTATTCGCTAATAAAACCGCCGAAAGGTAGCAACATATCGGGCGGAGAACTGCTAGACGTCCTGTTGAGTATCAAGGACATTAAAGATCCCGAGGAAAGACAGCAACAATGGCTCGATCAAATCGACACCATTTTGGATAGAGGCAAAGATGTTAATGCTCTTGTAGATGCTGCGTCGGTGCTTGATAACCACGATTACTTCCTACGCACAACTTCAGATTACGTGCTGAGTTATATTGCTGGATATGTTGCGAGGAAAGGACCTAGGTTCACAAAATTTTTGGAAAATAAGCGAACTATCGTGTGTGATGATTGTTTGAAAATCTTAGTGTTAGGACCGAATGACGTTATACCAGACAGTCATCAATTGATATTATTAAGAACCAAAGGAAGCTTGAAACATCCATCGGTTCCACTAGTTGCCTTACTGTCACTTTTAGAAGAAGGAATAATTGAACTGACCAAAGATGGAGATTTGAATGCTGGTACATTATTCGAGATTACCAACAAAATAGATCAGCTACCCCCGTTACCCCTTGTCGGTTGTGCAAAACATGAACACAAAGTTACACAAAAAATTGTCCGATTTTTTTTAACTACAAGAATGTTTTTCCTATGCAAGAACTTTAATAACAATAATAACTTAGAAAAAGAACAAACCAGAGAAAGAAGGAAATCGTCTAAGCTGAGCCAGGTAACCGACGTTCGTTGTAATAACATGGAATCTTCAGTGTGTTCCGTACAAAATATAGCACACACTGAAATTACAATGAAACCTGCCAAAAAGAGGAAGCACTAAAATGTATACATAAAACGAATAAAAATAACAATTTGTAATCGTGTAAATTTGTTTATTTTTTTTCATTTGTCATGACCAAAAAAGGAATTTTGATGTTCAAAATATAATGATTGAAAATATAAGGTATCATATGTACAATTCATGAAATACTAAAATCTATCCATAGTTTTCAAAATTGTACTAATTTGATTAATACTAGTTACTGTAATATATTCCGAAAAAGGCATAATCTCGTCATTGATATAAATATTAACGTTTAAATTTGAAAGTACAACCATTCTTGTTCCAATATTGAAAACATTTTCTGCCTTTTGAAAACCAAAAAATTTTTCATTTCCTCTTGTAAATCCCCAATTCGAAGAAGGCAGCTCGACTAAATCCAAATTTCGTTGCAAATACGTAAATTTTGATTCCTTTAATTCCTTTAATTGTGTGCTCCATTTTCCTTCAGATTCCATCCGTACTTATAAGACTGAAAAATAATTTTTCGTTATTTGTTATAATTATTTCTTAAACTTACTTTTTTATTTGCAGTTACTAACCTTCTTTCTTTTTCTTTTGGAGTGGAAGTTTTCAATCTTCAGCTGTCGGAATGCACCATGCACGCAATAAAAAAGGACTTCTAAATCTTTTCTCAATTGTATCTGCTTGATTCCTGAAAAAGTACTGGATAAAAAAGATGTCCTCACAATCCCATCTAACATAATGTTACATGTAACGTACTTGCTAGTTGTAATTTCGCATTCAATAATGTAACTGTATCATTGTTCATTTTGTCTCTCGGGAGCCTACTCGGAGTCGCTCCGAGCAAACCTAACCAACTTTATAATTTGTTATTTTTATCTGTTCTGCGTCTATCTCGCAGCAGATTTAAGCAAACCTTATATTTTTTTATCCCGAAGATCCCCAATTGCCCCACATATAACTTCTGTCTAAAATAATATTATAAAGTACGTTAGGTTTGCTAGGAGCGACTCCGAGCATCTCCTGAGATACACAATGCTTGTAATATAATACTTGTGTTTTATATCACAATTATATTGTTAAGTGGGAAATTACAACTAACAAGTATGTTATATGTCACGTATGTTATGTTAGCTAACAAGCTAATAGAAGCGCAAATTGGAGAATTACCACTTGTAACTTATACTATTGATACGTCTGTGGCCTAGTTTCCACCGAAGTCTTCAATCCGCTTCTACTTCGGTGCAGAACAAATTATTATGCTGTTTCCACTGGAAGTGAAATAGGAGTGAAGAAGAAACGGGAGTGAAATGAGTTAATCTATCGTGTTTCCATCGACTCAAATTCGGTTCTACGCCAGATTAGGTGCTTCGGTGGAAACTAGGCCTGTGACGCCTGTCACTGTGACTGGTTAAAGGTTAAAGTCATGTTCCAATATATGTATACTAAAAATCTATAGTATACACAACGTTAACTATAGCTTAAAAATGGCACCTGAATTAGAAAATTATTCCGGTTAGCGGATTTCCTCCCAATTGATCGGCCAAAACAGGATCGCATTTTCTGCTCGTACACGACGAAGTTGAGTCTCCTCCCCTCTTCCTTCATGGTCTCAAGATTTGAGAAACGACTATAAATTCGGATCTAATAGCTATATTAGTACACACCAACACAAATTCGCAGACGCAAAAATGGCGGACCATGCGACGACCTTACCCTGTCCGTTTCTTCACTTGGTAAATATGAATGCGAAGACCTTTTTTTTTCTTTCGTCATTCATCTACAGGCCTTTTGCTGGACCAATGCGCATCTAATGTAAATCAATATGGCAACTTTTTTCTGGGTGCTTATTGGTCCAACAATTGTATGTCATGTTTATGCTACGCAAAGAAGTAAGAAAATCAGGAAGGAGCATTTGGCGAGAATCCCATGGTTATGCTTGAAACGGAAGAAGCCTTCTAGTAACTTGAGTAAATATGGGGATTTTTTGTTTCTAGATTGCCGATTGCCTTTGCAATAATTGTTCATAACCTCATTTCTATAGCCTATACTTATAAAGTTCATTAACAGTAATTTTAAAAATCATCATATTATTATAAAAAAATTATAAAAAAATGGTCAGTTGTGTGTGTGGCTGTACGAGAAAGAAACCTGAAAATGTTACGTTTCATAAGTAAGTATTACTTATTCTTTTTGCATATTCTATTATATATATTAAAATGTTTATAGAGATAGTTTTTTTGCTATTGTATTATAAATAAGCTATTTAGAAATTATCTTTACACATTTTGATATCAAGGAATAGTTGCATTGTTCAAATAAATGAATATTAACATTAAGTTCGTTTGTTTTTAATGTTACTTTATATACATATACGATTTAAACCTATCAAAAGTCATGAAAAAGTATTAAATAATTTGCAGATTTCCAAAAGATTCCGAAAGAAGAAATTTATGGATTAATTTTGTTGATAAACTTGAATGGGCACCAACATCAAACTCAACAATCTGTTCACAACATTTTGAAGAAGTTCATTTTGATAGAACATCATGTATAGTCAAATTAAAAACAACTGCTATTCCATCAATTCACATTAATCGATTCAAATATGTATGTATATCTATTAATATGTATTACAACGTGATAATTTGATTTATTTATAAAATATGTATTTTTTAGACAAACGCTGAACATGTTGAAAGTAATGAAAATAATTTACAACTGTCCGTTAATGATTCATTGACACATAGTAAGTATATATTTATCAAATTAACAGTTCTGCGTTTGGAATTATAAACGTGTTAAATATTATTTTCTTAATATATAAATAATTGAAGTAATTTAATAACGCACATTTCTATTTCAGTTATTTAACAATAGCTATTCTTATGGTTCATATAACTTTAAGTTATGATGTATGTAGCATCAATGTACATATGTACAATACATGCTATTTTTACAAAATATACATTGTCCTCTAAAATTAATTGATTATTTATGTAATGTACATATATGTTTACATAACTTAAAAATTTCATGTTTATTTTTTTTTATATTGCAAACAGCATGTACTGTATAGTATTTATACTTAAATGACTACAATCTGACTATATGGGACATATTATCTTTTCAAGAAATTTATCAGTAAATTCAAATTAAATCATTAAAATTAATTAAATTGTTTAGATATATTGTAACAAAATCTCTCAATATATTGAATTAAAATACAAATGTGCTGAATTGATTTAATAATATAAATATGTTTTTCAGTTACAGAATTTACATCTGAAACAATAGATGAATCAATTAATACTTCGAAAAACATCTGTAATTTTCTGCCAGCACTAGATGATATTAATGTTATTGTCTAAGACCTAGATATATTATAAATAATTTTATATTTATTTACAGAAACTTCACCAACTGTTATCCAGACAGTAATGAGATGGAGATAATCCAATTAAATAAAATTAATACTTAATTTAAATTGTAAATAATTTAATATAATTATAAATTTGGAAAAATAATTGAACAATTTTTACACAACTTATTGTAATTGTAATATTACCTTTGGTAAAAGTTCATATTCACAGACCCCCCTCCGATGACCTTGACCTTGACATATATTGTCAAGGTCAACCCCCTGAGTGACCTTCAGAAGGTTTTAGCCGTCGCTCGTTTTTTATTAAAAAGTTATTAACAAAAAAAGATTTGAAAAATAGCGAATTGGAACACATCCACACGCACACACATACACCCCAACTTTGACATATGTTGTCAAGGTCATCCTTCTGAGTGACCTTCGGAAGCTTTTAGTCCTCGGTCACTGCTCGTTAAAAAGTTATGAACAAAAGAAGTTTGAAAAATTTGGCACTTATTTTGAATACACATTTACACATTTACTGCCAATGATCAATGAACAAAAGAACTTTCACCACATTGTGTCTGTATATGGCATTCCTACTATTGTTGATATTTTTATGATTTTGAAACGGAATCCGAAAGTAAACTAATATACGATAGATTTTCGTACAGATAACATTCTGATAATTTGTCTTAAAATGAAACCTCACTTCGCATTGAAAAGTATACGCGTGGAGGCAGTGTGTTCCGCCCCCCCTACGGGGGGGCTCCACTACTGAAAAACTACACACATAGGTGTGCGTGGAACTCGCTTCGCGTGGAAAGTTGCGGGTTCTACATGGGTTTACAACTTTCCACGCGAAGCGAGTTCCACGCACACCTATGTGTGTAGTTTTTCAGTAGTGGAGCCCCCCCGTAGGGGGGGCGGAACACACTGTTTCCACGCGTACACTTTTTAATGCAAAGTGAGGTACCACATGGGTTTGCAATTTGCCATGCGAAGCTAAGTTTTGCATGTCTGTGTGTGTTTCAAATTCATTATTTTCCAAATTTTTTTTGTTAATAACTTTTTAATAAAAAACGAGCGACGGCTAAAACCTTCTGAAGGTCACTCAGGGGGTTGACCTTGACAATATATGTCAAGGTCAAGGTCATCGGAGGGGGGTCTGTGAATATGAACTTTTACCTTACCTTTTGTAATTTCTATATGATTTTTATATAATAAATTGTGTACACAATCTATTATAGCTTTATACAATTTTTATAATACATCAAAGTTATTAATTTGACGTTTTCCAGTAAAACGCATAATTAAATGAAACCACTTGATACAATAAATAATATTATACTTATTTGCCAATATATTAATTTATTTAAATATACAAGTTAATAAAAAATGCAAATCTAAGTTAATAAGAAAATATTTTCATATCATTCTTGAGTAAAATTTGTATTGAAATAATTAAGTTTCATTTCGAAGTAGAAGCAGGTTATATGTAAACATTTGAAACATTTATATATATAATATTTATTTTGAATTTATGTTTTTCCTACACTCGAATCACGACTACTATCTCGGATTATAATATTAGAAGTAAAAAAGTACGCAGTTCATACAAAATATTAAACACAAATGTTTATCTCAAAGAAGTAAGAAAACATTTTCTTACTTCTCTGGTTTATCTATAAAACAATATTGGTAGAATAAAATTATAATATATATACTGGAAAATATTTGGAGGGGGGATTGCACCATATTTATTTTTATATTATTAATTTGACAGTTGTCATGACTAAACATATAGTTACCTCATTTATATATATGCAATGGTTATGTGTAATTCATTTTCAGATTATATGTTTTTTTTAATTAACAAAACAGATTGAGTTTTCAATATATTTTACATATCAATTCTATCAACTGTAGTATTGTTTTATTGAAACGTATTTCAATATATTTTACAAAAATTGTATATTTTTTGGTTTTTTATTTCACAATATGGAATAATTGCTATTTAGTAATTATCTCATAAGTAAAAGAGCCTTAAATATTATGTATTGCAAAAGTATATATGTATGAATTAATTATCTAAAAAAATGCAATATTAAACTTTACATGTTAAATATTACTACATATAAATCTCGTGTAAAGGTCACGAGAATAGAGGTTCAAATAATGGCGCTTAACGATTTGGCAGCCATCTTAGGAGGCTACTTCCGTTTCACGGGTTACTAGAAAGCCTCCTTCCTGATTTTCTTACTTCTTTGATGCTACGCTATGCGTTGTGTGCGATCATTACGATTGATTGGAAGTTAAAATTCAACCAATCAAAATAAAATATTTAAATTAAATATTAAGGTTGCATTCCAAAACGTCTTATTTGAGGAAAATTTTACTCAATACTCTATAGCTCACGTCACATATACTATAAAAATTGAGTAAAATTTACCTTAAAAATTACCTTTTCGGTAATTCTTCAGAATTACTACATCAGCACCAAATTCAATAAAATTTGGTCAATCGACGCGTTTTTGCACAAAACTAAAGAATCTGGCAGATAAAAGTGTCGCTCTGCTCTGGGAAGCGAAATATTAATTGTTAAAGTTCGCGACGAGCACGAGAAACAGGATTTCTTCTGGCGCAACGTCAAAATCGCGTTAATGCTCCAGTATTTCGTCACGTTAATGACGACGAGCAAGTACTGCGGGCATTCGAAGAAAATCCTGGGAGCAGTATACGTTGTGTAGCTCGTGCACTTGATGTACCGCGATTCACGGTACATCGTATTTTACAACAAAATGGGTTGCACCCATTTCATTATCAACGGGTGCAACAACTTCTCCCACGAGACGAAATACAACGCATCAACTTTTGCGAAGGTATTTTAATTTTTTTCATTTTAATTTTTTAATTATATTTATGGTAACATTTAATAAAATCATTAATAAAACATATGCAGGATTTCTCGCACAATGTCGGCGAAACAATTTATTTCCCGATCACATCTCGTGGACAGACGAAGCTACATTTACACCAAACGGTGTATTTAATTCACACAATTTTTTATTATGGCAAGAGGAGAATCCCCATGCCATTCGACAGTGCGCCTTTCAACATCGATGGGCAATAAATGTATGGGCAGGAGTAACTGCGAATAAAGTGGTAAATATATTTTAATGATTTAAAAAAAAACTTTTCTCTCGCAATGTGTCCTCGTAATGTATCTATTGTATCCATTACCGATTTTCAGATTGGGCCATATTTTCTCCCGCCACATATAAATGGACAGACGTACGGACAGTTCATTGAAAATGAACTGCCCGTGCTTTTGGAAGAGGTACCTCTTCATGCGTGAGAAACGCTGATTTTTCAGCATGATGGAGCATTATTCCCTGCACATTATTCCCGTCGTGTACGGGAAATCTTAAACGCGCGGTTTCCAGATAAATGGATCGGGCGAGGTGGCCCAATTAATTGGCCAGCACGTTCGCCAGATTTAAATGTGCTGGATTATTTTGTATGGGGTTATATAAAAACTTCGGTCGAACATTATCGCGATAGAACCGAAGATGAAGTACGTGAAGCAATAATCGCAGCGTTCAATACTATAACCCCCGATATGGCCCACCGTGCGACGCGACAAATTGTTCGAAGAGCCGACCTCTGCTTACAAGCACGAGGAAGGCACTTCGAACAATTATTGAATTAAATTTTGAGAGTGGATTAGGCCTACTGGGGAAACCACTATAAAAAAAACGCGCCAAGCTATCTACCTCAAGGTGGTGTGGAAACGATAGCGTTTTCTTACCACAAAATAATTTTATTTCTTAAAGATATGTTTGAATGGAATGTGTTTGCAAAGTTGACACGACTTTCTACGAATTAAAAAAAATATATTAAGAGTTCCAACAACACTTTTTACAGTTCTACAATTTTTGATAAAAATTAAAAAGTTTCGCATTTTTTATATTAAAAAAATCGAAATTGAAGAATGTCGATTTTACTTCGCAAATATAATACGACACCTTCTTCTCTAAGTAAGTACTAAAATACATTAAATGTTATTATTTTTGGCAAGAGTTGCCGATAATTTTGCAATTCAGCACATAAATGCAATTTCAGATCAATATTTTACCAATTAACAATTTTTAATGAAAAATTTAATAAAAATTATTAATTCATGGAATATCGTTTTAAAATTGCATATGTTTGTGCTGAACTTAAATAGAACTATCAGAAATTCTTATAAAAATGATAATTTAACGCATTTTGTTAAAGAGAAAGGTGTCATACTAAAAAATTTCTTCGCAAAATTAACGCATTTTTTTAGATTAATTTTGTTTTTTTTAAATACAAGTGCAGAACTCTTTAATTTTTATCAGGAACTGTAGACCTATTAAAAGTGTTATTAGAATTCTATTATTCTTATTGTTATTTTTTGAATCTTTATTTTCCAGAAATTCGTCATGCCAACTTAAACAGAGAGACTGAAACTATTTCAAGCAGAACACAACGAATACAGGTTGTAATCGTTACCTCACATATTGAAATAACATATTTTATGCAAAATTATTTTTATTTACGCTTATTATTTCAATATAATATCGGCAGTTTATCATAATGGTCGCGTTCAGCAGACGCAACTGTTGTACAACTGTTGAGTAATTCTTTTTAATGCGTCAACATGATTGGTCTAGATTTCAGGATCTAATAGAAAGGACCAATAATCACTGATCGCTCACTGATCTACTCTGCTGCTGAACGCAGCCAATATCGGCAATTGAGGCTGCTTTCCTTTTAGGGAACACAGTCGACACTTTTGACACAAATCGACACACGTCGCTTTCCATTTACAATTTTCTTCAAACTCAATTGGCTCTTTTCGACTCTGCTTGGGAGGAGAGTCGGAGTGTGTTAAACTGTGTCGATTTGTGTCTTCTAAAAGGAAAGCAGCCGGAGTGTGTTAAACCGTGTCGATTTGTGTCTTCTAAAAGGAAAGCAGCCTGAGGGTGCCATTACATGAAGCGCGGAAACGCGGAAACGCGGAAAGAATAGTAACTAGATTCCGCGTTTCCGTCGTTTGTTTCTATCCCATTTGAGCGGAACAGCGGAATTTGTGCATGTGTGTGTGTGTGCCAAAGTGTGTTATAAAAGAAGTGTGGATACTGCGAAAAGAAGAAATACTGGACCGTTTATAATGAATGGTCCAGTAAGTATTTGAATATTTAGTATTAAGTATATTATAGTATTTGTAAATTAATAATAAATTGACATAACACTATCAAATTGAAAAAAATTACTATTAATATCTACTGAATGAAGTCATAACCTCACTTTTTATGAAATAAAGATAATGTAACACTTGTATATGTTTACAGGCTACAAAGTGTGGATACTGCAGTTCCATTTTACATGGATCATGTGGGACAATTTTAGATCATCACTGTTTTAGTGCATACAATGAAAATACGGACGTCATAAATGTTGATGAAAATGCTGTGGTCACTATGAGTATGTTAAACAATGTTCTTTTATAAATGATTATAGTGACAGCATGAAAAGTTATTATTTATTAAGTATATTTATTTATGTAATGTAATTCGTGAAAAAAACCTTATTATCCATTATAAATATTTTCTATTATAATATGGTAAATACTTTAACCAAAATGCATCTCATTTGTCAGTGACATAATGACTAAAAACCAACATCTCATTGTCAGTGACATAATGACTAAAAACGTTTATCGAGTTTATCTATTATAACATAAATATAAGTGACTTATCAGAATATATACACACACACACACATATAACGATACATGATATACATACACACGTATATATATATATATATATATACAGGGTGATTCAGAACGACTTAGTTGTCCGGGCACAGACGTATTCCTGAGTGAATTCTGAGACGATTTTTCCTTTTCCAAAATTTTATTTGAAGCTTAGATTTTGAGTTATTAATGAAAATAGTTAGTGAATCGTGAGCCGCGTACGAGAGGTAGGCAGGGACGGCGCAAGCCGCGATTCACCGTTACACGCGGGCGCTTACGCGAGGCGCCCGCTGCGATCAGCTGACGTAGCAGGCCCAAATACACATACACACACATCTCTCTCTCTCTCCTCTCTCTGTCTCTCTCTTTGTCCCTCTTTCTCTGTTCTCTCATACACACACACACACATTCACACACACATTCGATGTCTTCGTATACACACACACACACACACACACACACACATTCACTTACCTTATCAAATTCGATGTCTTCGTATACCGCTTGACGGATAAATAATTCCATTCGAAATTAACAATAACACACACGTCTTATTTTACACGTATTTTACACGTAATGCAAATCCACGATAATACACATGATTGAGGATACGATATTTTTTTTCTTTCACGTATGTCAACACTTTTCGTATCGAATTTATTCACGCTTTTAAGTGATTTATAAATCGAGTCAATACTATTAATCACTACCGAGTAATCTCACTTCGCGGCTTATTTTTATAATTAAGAAACAATACACACATTGCACACAATCACAGTATAATCCACACAGCATGCATGTCCAAAAGATGTACAGAGGACATTCCAATAAGAATATCTTTCAGAGATACGATCTCTTTGGGATGTCCTACAAACGTTTCCTGGATATGCAAGCTGTGTAGGAATTAATCCGCGAAACTTTTTGTCTTGTACGAAGTCTGTCACGTATCAGTACTTTCACACACTCACACTCGACTCGAATAAATCTGTTCGTTGCTGTTAATCACTACCGATTAATTTTATTCAGCGACCGACAACAATCCGAAGAAAGAAACGCGTTTACACGACACACGTAACGCCCGGTACGCGATGCGACTGTAGCATCGTCTCAGCTGTTTCAAAAAACATAACCTGCTACAGTCGCATCGCGTACCGGGCGTTACGTGTGTCGTGTAAACGCGTTTCTTTCTTCGGATCGTTGTCGGTCGCTGAATAAAATTAATCGGTAGTGATTAACAGCAACGAACAGATTTATTCGAGTCGAGTGTGAGTGTGTGAAAGTACTGATACGTGACAGACTTCGTACAAGACAAAAAGTTTCGCGGATTAATTCCTACACAGCTTGCATATCCAGGAAACGTTTGTAGGACATCCCAAAGAGATCGTATCTCTGAAAGATATTCTTATTGGAATGTCCTCTGTACATCTTTTGGACATGCATACTGTGTGGATTATACTGTGATTGTGTGCAATGTGTGTATTGTTTCTTAATTATAAAAATAAGCCGCGAAGTGAGATTACTCGGTAGTGATTAATAGTAATGACTCGATTTATAAATCACTTAAAAGCGTGAATAAATTCGATACGAAAAAAGTGTTGACATACGTGAAAGAAAAAAAATATCGTATCCTCAATCGTGTGTATTATCGTGGATTTGCATTACGTGTAAAATACGTGTAAAATAAGACGTGTGTGTTATTGTTAATTTCGAATGGAATTATTTATCCGTCAAGCGGTATACGAAGACATCGAATTTGATAAGGTAAATGAATGTGTGTGTGTGTGTGTGTGTGTGTGTGTGTATGCGTGTGCGTGTGCGTGTGTGTATGAGAGAAAGAGGGACAAAGAGAGAGAGAGAGAGAGAGAGAGAGAGAGAGAGAGAGATGTGTGTGTATGTGTATTTGGGCCTGCTACGTCAGCTGATCGCAGCGGGCGCCTCGCGTAAGCGCCCGCGTGTAACGGTGAATCGCGGCTTGCGCCGTCCCTGCCTGCCTCTCGTACGCGGCTCACGATTTGCTAACTATTTTCATTAATAACTCAAAATCTAAGCTTCAAATAAAATTTTGGCAAAGGAAAAATCGTCTCAGAATTCACTCAGGAATACGTCTGTGCCCGGACAACTAAGTCGTTCTGAATCACCCTGTATATAAGTATTACATATTAAGTTTTTCCTTGAGTAGAACATGATAACTTTGCAGAATGGTGAATGCTATTATAAATAATTATAATTACACATTAATAAATTTTGGTTTTGACAATGTATATTTCACATATGGGATAGTGTTAAACAACTTATTAAGTACACACAAGCATTGAAATGTTGTAAAAACTAATTTTTGATCTATTAGAACAGACAATTAAGTAATTTCACAATAATTTAAGTTATTATTATTTTTATTTATTTTAAAGGAAAAAGACATGAAACTGAAGATGTACAGCATTTGAAAGAAAGAGATGTAAAGTCTACATACTCTGCATTCACGCAAGATGAGTTGCTGATTGAGTTAGTTCGTACCCGAAGGGCTTTGTGGGACCATTCTATTCCATTGAAAGAAATAACTAAATTAAAAAAAGATAATCTGTGGCAAGAAATTGTAAACGTACTTGATGGTGAGATCATTCTTTAA
Source organism: Crematogaster levior (assembly GCA_901521435.1). Classification (NCBI taxonomy): domain Eukaryota; kingdom Metazoa; phylum Arthropoda; class Insecta; order Hymenoptera; family Formicidae; genus Crematogaster; species Crematogaster levior. The sequence goes on from CABEGB010001095.1 coordinate 119,512, forward strand.
TTATTTATATGAATTATATTATTTGTGGGTAAGTAAATAATATACAATTCTCTGTGCAATGTCATAGGATCTCTATCTATGGAAACAATAAAACAAAGATGGAAACACCTTCGAGATTCATATGTAAAAGCTAGGAAGAAAATGCAAGGTTATGTGCGAAGTGGTTCTGGGGCGGAATCTGGCCATCCATTGCATAGTTCTTTTACTCATTATGAGCAAATGAAGTTTCTGGACGATACTGCAAAGACAGCACTGTAAGCATTTATATTATCTTTTAACTGAGATTTTACAAACATTCAAATTGCGTACAATTGAATTATAATTTGTAAAATTGTTTTGTTTCCAGGACTATCAGCTCCATCCAGCACTTTTTGGAAGCGAATTCATCCCATGTTGATGAGAATGATATACAAAGGGACATAGCTGCAGACCACTTGATTTGTAATGATTCCATAATGGACGTTGCAAGTACATCAACAGCATCATCACGAAGATCATGTTCACCATCAGAGGCGAGAAAGAAAAGTATGCGGCAATTGTCTCTTGGTTTTATGTATTTTAGATACTCATCATGTATTATTAAATACAGATTATTAATTAGGCATATATTATTACTTACAGAAACAAGGTTTACACAGCAAGCTGAAATAGAAGCTAAATTTTTGAATATAATTGATGAAGCGTCGCAGAAGAAACGTGATGTAGTGGATAGTTATTTAGATCAGCTTGGTGACATTTTACGCCGGCTACCCTACATACGACGTAGAGATCTACAAAGAAGAATTATGGATCTTGCTATCCAAGAGGAGGATGCGGAATTTATGGAGCGAGAGAATCTCTAATAGAAATATTACTTTCTTGACATATTTTTTTTATTTCATGTACTTATACACAAAAAATAAAATACATTTTTCTATTCAATTCATTATATTGTACGAATTATTAAACTATAGAAATATAGATCGTCAAAACAGGTTACGTACGAATATTGTGTCGTAAAAAACTTTTAAATTATATATATTAACAAAATATTTTATTTAAAAATACAATGCATTAAATGGAAACTATATGTTTTAAAAGTTGTTAGTTAAAACTTTGTCCCACTGCCATGATAAAGGATTTACATGTTCAAAATAATAAGCAAAGTTGTCTCGAATTTTCAGTGCTGCAGACTTTTGTAAAACATTTCTATGACTTACAGCTGTAAGTCCGGTACTTGTAGTCAGGAAGTTGTGTTCCTCTTCTTGTACATTAGAATACTTTCTTGCTGCAAGTGGTAAGTCTAATTCATTATTAATAATAAAATTATGTAAGACAACCGTTGCTTGTACAGCTTTTACAGCAGTACGTGTGCATGCAACAATAGGTTGACGATATATTCTCCATCTTGCAACCAAAAGTCCGAAAGCACATTCTACTGTTCTCCTTGCTCGACTCAGGCGATAGTTAAAAATTTTTCTGTTGATATTCAGCCGTCTACTCCGAGGGTACGGTCGCATCATATATGTGCTCAGAGGAAAGGCCTCATCTCCCACTAAAACGTACGGAAAATTGAAATTCATATTATTCAGACATGTAGGTAGAGGGAAATGGAGAGCATTCGTTTCCAATAGATGCGGTAATCCACTGCTTTCAAAAACACCTCCGTCGCTTTGCCTTCCCTCAGCTCCAATGTCAACAATAATAAAACGGTTCTTGGCATCACTTACTGCGAGCAAGTTTATGCTGTGTCTTCCTTTATAGTTGTAGTAGCATGAGCCACTACGAGGCGGTGCCTGCAAATTGAAAACCATTATTGTGATGAATATACATTTCTCATTTCACATATGTCATTGCATTATTAATGTGTAATGTATTGAACCTGAATTATTGTAAAGAAATTCATAATATACATACCTGAATTTCGACATGCTTCCCATCGATAGCGCCTATACAATGTGGAAATTGACATATTCTTTCGAAATCTTCTGCAATCCTATTCCAATTTTCTTCAGTTGGATCAATCATAACCTTCTTCTGTAGAGAAAGCCAAATTGCTTCACATGTTTCCGGAATAATACGTGATAGTGTACATTGGGCAATGCGATAAGCATACGATAGCGATGTCATGCTGTCACCAGATGCCAACCAACGTATAGTCACCTCCAATCTCGTCCTAGCCGGTATTGGTTTTCGAATTACTGTTTGTTTTTCGATCAATGGTCCAACGATCTTGAATAACTCGTTGAAGATTGTTGATGACATTCTGAGATAATTGAAGTATTTTTCAGGATCTGTCAATCGCATCTCCACAAGTAAATTGTCGCTGTCACCTTGTATAAGTCTTCTTTCTTCGGTAAAAATAGGTCGTACCCATATATTACGATCCTTTTTCTCTTGCAATTTTTTGTAACGCAAGTACAAATTATACATTAAAATAAC
>CABEGB010001096.1:0-180250 GCA_901521435.1 Crematogaster levior
AGAAATTGAAGTGTGAACGGGACTCTCTTCGAGAGAATACTTCTTACTATTATAAAATTGAAGTCATAGGGTGTCTTCTATTAGAACAGATGATAATGTCTCCAACATACTCTCTAATATATATCAAACCATAATTTAATAGAACATGCATTGTTATATGTGAGAATGTACATCGTATTCAATGTTTTGAATGTATTAATAATGATTAAAATAGTTAAATTTTGTTTTGAGGGATGGGTGTAAGTCCATACCCTTTTGTCTTCTTAAAGTAGTCTTTGAAATTGTGATATAAAAAGAGAGAAAAACACATCTTACATTTCTAGAATCGTTAAAACTAATTTCAGAGAGGCGCAAAAACAAGACATCGTTGCTACACCAACATTTTGTCGTCTCAGAGTGGGCAAACACGAAATTACATATATACATCATTGTTTTCTATTCATACCGATTAACCGATGTTAAACTAATTATTTGTAAACTCCGAAATGACATCTGTGATAGATTTCGTTCAGCTGTTCAGTATCTCTTTGCAATTGATGCTCTTCTTTGGGACCCATTATGCATATCATTTCTGATATTAGTCTCTTTGTGGTAGTTAGATCCCTTCGATGTCAAGTGCATCTTAACGTCATCCCAATCGCAAAGAGGGATCACATTGCAGCCGTGTTCCGTGATGACCGAGTGTTTGATCGATCCTTGTCTCCAAATTATACTTATGTTCCCCTCAATCTATTGCTGTTGTCTTTTTCGTTTGTCCTCCCATATAGGAAGCTCGCAATCTTTACATTACTTATATACCAAGACCTCTCATTTCCAACTTCCTTTGTAAATTGTCTTTAGGGGACCTGATGTGCTGTTAAGGTTAATAATACATCTAAGTCCTAATTTCAGATCCGATTTTTGTTCAGATTCTATTGTACTTTTTAACATAATGCAAGCCTATATACTGCTTTGTATATCATCCGAGTCATCGTTAATAGATAATGTTGTGTCTTTACACTGCGGTGTGCAATTGATGTAGAGTTTTTAATTTTGTTTGTATGTAAAAATCGTGTCCAATGGATAGCCATTGTCTAATAATAGTCTAATACATAAGTTAATATTTTCTCTCGTGAATTAGGATGGGAAAGGAAAAATAAAGCTCTGTCAATTAGATTTCATAATGCTTGTTTTAGGTTATAAGGATGTCTTTTGGAGAAAAGGAAAGGAATCTACCAGAGAACGTTTTTATGGAACCAATCCAAATAGATCGTTCCCTCTTGTTGGATGATTTTTGTGTCTAAGAAGCTGATCTCATTATTGACGCAATGTTCTATGGTGAATTTTAATCTTTCATGATACATATTGAATTTGTTATGAATATTATTTATTTCGTGTGATGGTGCCGACATAATGATATCATCAACATATCTGAAATAAAACTCTACGTGGAAGTCTAAAGAGTCAAGGATAGTTTTTTCTAAGTCTTGCATCACTAAGTCCGCTAGAATCGGTGACAAAGGGGACCCCATCGGAGTACCAAAGCTTTGCTTATAGACATTATTGTTGAAAATGAAAAATGTAGACTCCATTATAAATTTAATTAGGTCTATGAATTCAGATTTTGGAATACTGGTATGTTGTTTAATGTAAGTCCATCTTTTTGAGAGGCTCTCCAATACAAGTTCCAAAGGAATATTAGTAAAGAGTGACACAACATCCAAAGAGAAAATCGTGTCTGAACTTGCCAATTTTATTCCTGATATTCTTTTATATAGGTCTTTGCCATTTTTTCCTGCTGCTTTTAGGAACTCCCTCAGAAATAATTTTTTGTAAGTACATTCCTACATTATGTAACGCTGTATTAACAGATGAAACAATAACTCTATAGCTAAGTGTCTCTTTATGAATTTTTGGGAGACCGTACGCTTTAGGGAGAAGAGAATCGCTTGATCGTAATTGGAATAGCTCAAACTTATTTATATATTTTTTATCGAACCAACTTTTTAGGGTGGAATTCAGTCTCTTTTCTATATTCACAATCGGGTTCTTCTTGACTTTTATATAGGTATTATTGTCATCTAGGATCTTTTCCATTTCTGTAACGTACCGTGTTCTCTCGAGTGCTACCGTAATGTTGCCTTTGTCAGCTCTAGTGAATATGATTTCTGGATGTTTATTTTTAAAAAGGGCCGTTGTCTTGACCAATGATTTGAGATCTTTTTCTGTTTGACTCAAAGTATCTTTCTTTTTGGTAAAGTCATACATGAGAGGTAACGCTAAATTCTTAATTGGGGCTAATTTTTTGATAGTATTTATGTTATTGCTTTTTTCGAAATCTTTTATAAGATTATGTATCGCGTTCTTTTTATTAAATTTAGTCGGTAAACCAAAATTATGTCCCATCTGTAACAATCTGGACACTTTGTCCGGTATCTCAATGTCTGTTAGATTAATGAACCATTTTTTGTTGGTGGTTTCCAACGGGTTGCAAATAGTTCCCTCGAAACCGGATGGAGCTATGTTAACTGTGAAAGAATTGTCAGTTGTAAGGTTGAATCTATGGTTGCTTATTTTTGTTATTATGCTTCTATCATCCGTTTTGCAAGTGAAATAAATGGGTTTGATCTTTTTTAGTTGGTAGCTCTTTTTCTTATTCATTAACCAAGCAATTTTCTTCTCGTGACGATAATTCAATCTATTCATACAGTGGATGAAAGGTTTGTAGTAATGTTTTGTTATAACATTCATGATAATAGGAGGTATCGCACTAGACAGCTTTAATGATGATATGACTAAATTTTTTTGTAATTGAGTAAATTCTGCATATAGATCATCTATTTCTATGTTCAGTACTGCTTTTTTAAACCTGTATGTTAATTTTTGAAATTTATTTTTGTTTCTGAATTGACTAAATTTTCATCAAAAAATTAGCCCCAATTAAGAATTTAGCGTTACCTCTCATGTATGACTTTACCAAAAAGAAAGATACTTTGAGTCAAACAGAAAAAGATCTCAAATCATTGGTCAAGACAACGGCCCTTTTTAAAAATAAACATCCAGAAATCATATTCACTAGAGCTGACAAAGGCAACATTACGGTAGCACTCGAGAGAACACGGTACGTTACAGAAATGGAAAAGATCCTAGATGACAATAATACCTATATAAAAGTCAAGAAGAACCCGATTGTGAATATAGAAAAGAGACTGAATTCCACCCTAAAAAGTTGGTTCGATAAAAAATATATAAATAAGTTTGAGCTATTCCAATTACGATCAAGCGATTCTCTTCTCCCTAAAGCGTACGGTCTCCCAAAAATTCATAAAGAGACACTTAGCTATAGAGTTATTGTTTCATCTGTTAATACAGCGTTACATAATGTAGGAATGTACTTACAAAAAATTATTTCTGAGGGAGTTCCTGAAAGCAGCAGGAGCGTAAAAAATGGCAAAGACCTATATAAAAGAATATCAGGAATAAAATTGGCAAGTTCAGACACGATTTTCTCTTTGGATGTTGTGTCACTCTTTACTAATATTCCTTTGGAACTTGTATTGGAGAGCCTCTCAAAAAGATGGACTTACATTAAACAACATACCAGTATTCCAAAATCTGAATTCATAGACCTAATTAAATTTATAATGGAGTCTACATTTTTCATTTTCAACAATAATGTCTATAAGCAAAGCTTTGGTACTCCGATGGGGTCCCCTTTGTCACCGATTCTAGCGGACTTAGTGATGCAAGACTTAGAAAAAACTATCCTTGACTCTTTAGACTTCCACGTAGAGTTTTATTTCAGATATGTTGATGATATCATTATGTCGGCACCATCACACGAAATAAATAATATTCATAACAAATTCAATATGTATCATGAAAGATTAAAATTCACCATAGAACATTGCGTCAATAATGAGATCAGCTTCTTAGACACAAAAATCATCCAACAAGAGGGAACGATCTATTTGGATTGGTTCCATAAAAAAACGTTCTCTGGTAGATTCCTTTCCTTTTTCTCCGAACATCCTTATAACCACAAAACAAGCATTATATATAATCTAATTGACAGAGCTATTTTCCTTTCCCATCCTAAATTCCACGAGAAAAATATTAACTTATGTATTAGACTATTATTAGACAATGGCTATCCATTGGACACGATTTTTTATTGCATACAAACAAAATTAAAAAAACTCACATCAATTACACAGAATAATAAAGACACAATGATATCTAACGATGACTCGGATGATATACAAAAGCAGTATATAGGCTTGCCGTATGTTAAAAAAATTACCAATAGAATCTCTGCTAGTCTTAAAGAATCGGATCTGAAATTAGGACTTAGATGTATTAACAACCTTAACAGCTTTATCGGAGTCCCTAAAGACAGTACAAGGAAGTTGGAAATGAGGAATGTGGTATATAAAATACAATGTAAAGATTGCGAGGCTTCCTATGTAGGACAAACGAAAAGACAGCTGGCAACTAGATTGAGGGAACATAAGTATAATTTGAGACAGGATCCGTCAAAACACTCGGTCATCACGGAACACGTAGTGCAATGTGATCACTCTTTTGATTGGGATGACGTTAAGATACTTGACATCGAGTCTAACTACCACAAGAGACTAATATCAGAAATGATACATATTAGGTCCCAAAAGAAGAGCATCAATTTGCAAAGAGATACTGAACAGCTGAACGAAATCTATCTAGATGTCATTTCGGAGTTTACAAATAATTAGTTTTAACATCGGTTAATCGGTATAGACAGAAAAACAATGATGTATGTAATTTCGTGTTTGCCCTCTGGTGACATGACAAAATGTTGGTGTAGCGATGTCTTGTTTTTGCATACTCTCACAAATTGATTTTAACGGTCAAGTAAGATGTGTTTTTTCTCTCTTTTACCATCCATAATTTCAAGACTACTTTAATGACAAAAAAAGGTATGGACTTACACCCCATCCCTCAAAACAATTTAACTTCTTTAATCATTATTAATACATTCAAAACATTTAGATACATTCATACATTCTCACATATAACAATGCATGTTCTATTAAATTAATATGTGGTTTCTCTTGATATATATTAGAGAGTATGTTGGGACAGTTATCGCTCCACCGAACCTACCAGTTAGGAGGACACCCTATGACTTCCGAATTTTATAATATGACAACGGTATTCTCACTGCGAAGAGGATCCCGTTCTACACTTCGAATTTCTGTGTGAGATGAGTATTGTTGCGTTCACTGAAGAGGACTCCGTGAGTTCGAAACGCGTATGACATTTATATAATTGATGTACAATTTTTAATATATAACTTAAACTTTTATAATCAATTTTGTCATTATTGACCGGCTCTTAAAAGGCTTATGTTATTCTTCTTTTATTTTTATATTGAGGAGCCATATGTAATTTAATTCTTTTATATTTTGAATAGTTTGTATTTAAAAGTATAACATTGAATAAAAATTTATGTATTTGATAGACAACTTTATACACAGATCTCAATTTGTCATATTTTTCAATATTTTAATATATTACTTTTTATTATTATTTCGTTAAAAAAATTGAGTATGATTATGATTATTGATTATTGATTTGTAACTTGATTTTTATATTTTTATTTTACAAATGTGACACAATTCGTTTTTCTTGAACACTCGGACTCGCTGGGATCGGGGTTCGATTGAGTGAAGAACGTAAGTCGTAAACTCAATATAAAAATGCTTTATTATAAACTAAAGGGTGGATGTACATTGAAATCTCGTACTTGATTTGAATTAGACGGATGCGCGGCAAAATTAAAGGACCGTAAACGGTGTTGGATCGCTAGAGTTGATGACGATTTAAAGGTCCGGTGCATACAGGTGCATACGATAAATACCGGTTTCGGCGCGCGAATAACAGCGCGAAAGTTTTGTTTACGCGTCGTTCAACATCATGGCTGTATCGATGCGATTATCGGGGTGCATCGTTACAAATATAATATTATATTTGACGTGTTGTATGTATTTTAAAATCTTTTTATTCATATAATATTTGTAAAATAGAAAAATAAAAATCAAGTTACAAATCAATAATCAATAGTCATAATCAATTATTTTAATGTAATAATAAAGTAATATATTAAAATATTAAAAAATATGACAAATTGAGATCTGTGTATAAAGTTGTCAATCAAATACATAAATTTTTATTCAATGTTATACTTTTAAATACAAATTATTCAATGTTACTTATAATACAAATTATTACATACAAATGATGAAAAGTGAATACGATTACAAATTGAGATGTCTAACAATACTTGGGTTATAAATAGGTAAAAATTATAGATGATAAAAAATTATAGTTATCCAAAAAGAAAGGTATTATTCGACGCCAAACTGGCTATACGATATCTTTATTCGTGTTCACGACCAATGGTTCTGGTCCTTTTCAAATGGTATAATACAGTTTTTTCTCAACAGTGTTACATACTGAAAGGAACGGTATTACATTTTTAAATCATCCTACAATTTTATAATATATTAATTTACAACTTACAGAGGCCGTGTATGAAATAGAGTCCATATATAAAACAATAAAGAAAATTCGGTTTGTACAAGTGTAGAAAACAGATTTCAACGCCGTCAGAGATTTGTGACGGCGGACTGTGAATGGGGACTAAGTGGTAACAAATTCTACCGTTCTTTTAATCCAGGACAAATTTAGACCAAACATAAATAAATAAATAAATAGTTGAACGTGTCAATATATTAGAAGATAGAAAAATAGATAAAAATATAGATGATGCTAGATGATGCATAAATGGATCAAGTACAAATATATTAAATGATAAAAATAGGTAACAGTAATAGGTAACAGTATCAATAATAAATAAATAAATAAAAAAAATAACTATAATCAAATAACGCTAAGAAGGCCATCATAAATCGCGGTTAGCTTTCTATGTCTTTTTGTAAGTTTATAGCTGAATTACATTTCTTGATAAACAGCATTTTCGTTATCTCCTCTTTTGGTATGTCTTTATATACAATTTTTGGATTTTGCCAATCAAATTTGTGTGCGTGAGATATTCTATGTTTCTAAATGTCTTTTTGTTTGTCCTATGTAACTTTAAACCAACCACTCAGTTAGCAAACTAAAGAAAGACATACCAAAAAACGAGAAATAACGGAAATGCTGTTTATCAAAAAATGTAATTCAGCTATAAACTTATTAAAAAAACAGTTAAAACTAACCGCGATTTATGATGGCCTCATTAGCATTATTCGATTATAGTTACACTTTTATTTATTTATTATTGATACTATTACCTATTACTGTTACCTATTTTTATCATTTAACATATTTGTACTTGATCCATTTATGCATTATCTAGTACATCTATATTTTTATTTATTTTCCTATCTTCTAATATATTAATACGTTCAACTATTTATTTATTTATTTTTATCTGGTCTAAATTTGTCCTGGATTAAGAGAACGGTAGAATTTGTTACCACTCAGTCCCCATTAATGCCGTCACAAATCTCTGACGTGTTTTCTACTTGCACAAACCGAATTTTTCTTTATTGTTTTATATATGGACTCTATTTGACACACGGCCTCTGTAAGTTGTAAATTAATATATTACAAAATTGTGGGATGATTTAAAAATGTAATACCGTTCCTTTCAGTATGTAACGCTGTTAAGAAAAAATTTTATAATTTAAAAAGAACCAGAACCAATGGTCGAAACGTCGTGAACACAAATAAAGATATCATATAGCTAGTTTGCCGTCAAATAATATCCTTTTTTTTGAATTGTTAATCATTGCAGAAAAGAAGATTTATTTTCATAATTATGTAGAATGTTATATAAAAGGAATAGAATTATGCATAGGGAAAAGTCCTTTGCTTATTCATATTTTATATATATGTATACACATAGAGTATTTATATATGTATTTATACATTGAATATAAAGCCAGAGGCGTAAATCGTGTGCTGGTTACAAAAATGTCAGAGGCGTAAATCGTGTGCTGACTAGTTTAAAAACCAGAGGCGTAAATCGTGTGCTGGTTACAATAATGTCAGAGGCGTAAATCGTGTGCTGACTAATTTAAATACCAGAGGCATAAATCGTGTGCTGGTTACAAAAATGTCAGAGGCGTAAATCGTGTGCTGACTAATTTAAATGCCAGACGCGTTAATTGTGTGCTGGTTACAAAAATGTCAGAGGCGTAAATCGTGTGCTGGTTACAAAAATGTCAGAGGCGTAAATCGTGTGCTGGTTATAAAAATGTCAGAGGCGTAAATCGTGTGCTGACTAATTTAAATACCAGAGGCGTAAATCGTGTGCTGATTACAAAAATGTCAAAGACGTAAGTCGTGTGGTTACAAAAATGCCAGAGGCATAAATTGTATGCTGGTTACAGAAATGCCAGAGGCGTAAATCGTGTGCTGGTTACAAAAATGCCAGAGGCATAAATTGTGTGCTGGCTAATTTAAATACCAGAGGTGTCAATCCTGGCAATGAAATGTCAGAAGTGTAAAAAATAATAATAATTTTGTATCCTCTGTTCATTGCTACCGCAGCCATAAGATATGGTTGTGACAATGAAGAAGTAGAAAGAAAAGAATTGGCTATAAAATTGAATAAAAAAATAAAACCGTGTGGATTATTTATTAATATTAAAAATCCATGCTTGGGTGCTTCTTCTATTGATGAAAACGGTCTGGTGGAAATTAAATGTCCTTTATCTGCTGAAAATTTAACAGTGGAAAAAGCCAGACAATATCTTTTTAAAAAGGTATCTTCGATAAAAAAAATCCACAAGAAATAAATCAGAATCACCGATATTATTATCAGGTTCAAGGCCAATTGAACATAACGCAGCGAGAATATTGTATTTTTGCCGTATGGACACCACAAAGCATGAAATTGGTGCACGTAAATAGAGACGATGCTTTTTGGAGAAATAAAATGCTGCCTCTTCTAATACGTTTCTACAACGAATGCATGCTTCCGGAAATCTTGGATAGTCGTTATAATAGGCATATGCCAATTAGAAATCCAAGCTATATTCTAGAAGCAAAGGAAGAAGCAGCTAAAAAAGTCAATATTCGAAAAAGTATTCGGCAAAATGTAGTAGAGAGTAAAAATGTCATCGGTAGAGATGAGAACAAATCTGATGTTTCATCGACGAAAACAATTATCACTGCTGCGATTACTCCAGATATAGAGCAGAATGATGATTGTGTTATTGTTAGTATAAGCAACAATCATGATATTACTGAAGACGATAAGGCAAGACATAAAAAAATTCTAGATGAGATAATTGCTCCTATCTCCTCAGTAAAAAAGAATGTCTTGCCTATGTATAGCAAATTAAATGACGAATCGTTAGATCGATTCTTACGCGTTATAAGAGAAACTTCTTATTTTGAAACGCAAAGTGTGCTATATTTAGAGTTTCCTCATATGATTGTAGCTAGTCACAGCGACAAAAGCTTACAAATAATTGGAGGAAATTGTAGTGATCACTGGAAATGTATATTTTTCGACGGCAATAACTTCGCGTATATGACAATTTACCTTGCTGTACATATAATAAGTTGGCAGCCAAAGAAAAAAATTATATACAACTTCGTTATCCAAAAATAAGTCAAAGTGACATTATTTTTGAAAAAGTTGAAGCACAACCTGATGGTACATGTTGTGGAATTTATGCTGCAGCTTTTGCCACAACTATAGCTTTAGGAGGCAATCCTTGTAACGAAAAATATTCCAAGGATGTAAAGTGTATGAGACAACACTTTATAAAAATCATACAAGATAATAAATTATTACCTTTTCCAAAAATGTATAATGTATAAAAAACTTTTGGAAATATTTATAACAATGTTAGAGTCTCAATAAAGAAGGAAATGAAACAAGACACGTTTCAATAGAAACTATTCTGATTACAAATTATAAATAAAAAATCAGAAATGTCTATTACGACAATACTGATTATAATAAAAATCAGAAGATCGGAGAGACGGAAAAAATATGTTGGTTGCGTTCTCACGAGTATGGGCGTTGGAGGGGCCCATTCTACATTTTCAATATTCAAAGTCATATGTTTTGACTTTGTTGCATATTTTGTTATATATTATTTTAAGAAAATATACTAAATATGTATATTATTTGTATCCTGATTGATTCAATAAATAAATCACGCTGCACAAGTTCTAACACGAAAAATACATATTGCGGTAAATATTTCGTTTAACGGACCACCCTTCAATGACCTTGACCTTGACATATGTTGTCAAGGTCATCTTCCTGAGTGACCTTCTGAAGGTTTTAGCCGTCGCTTGTTTTTTATTAAAAAGTTATTAACAAAAAAAGATTTGAAAAATAGCGAATTGGAACACATCCACACGCACACACACACACCCCAACTTTGACATATGTTGTCAAGGTCATCCTCCTGAGTGACCTTCTGAAGGTTTTAACTGTCGGTCACTGCTCGTTAAAAAGTTATGAACAAAAGAAGTTTGAAAAATTTGGCACTTATTTCGAATACACATTTACACATTTACCGCCAATGATCAATGAACAAAAGAACTTTCACCACATTGTGTGTGTATATGGCATTCCTACTATTGTTAATATTTCTATGACTTTGAAACGGAATCCGAAAGTAAACTAATATACGATAGATTTTCGTACAGATAACATTCTGATAATCTGTCTTAAAATGAAACCTCATTTCGCATTGAAAAGTATACGCGTGGAGGCAGTGTGTTCCGCCCCCCCTACGGGGGGGCTCCACTATCGAAAAACTACACACATAGGTGTGGGTGGAACTTGCTTCGCGTGGAAAGTTTCCACGTGGAGGCAGTGTGTTCCGCCCCCCCTACGGGGGGGCTCAACTACCGAAAAACCACACACATAAGTGTGGGTGGAACTTACTTCGCGTGGAAAGTTTCCGCGCGGAGGCAGTGTGTTCCGCCCCCCCTACGGGAGGGCTCCACTACCAAAAAACTACACACATAAATGTGGGTGGAACTTGCTTCGTGTAGAAAGTTTCGCTAAAACCTGTGGGTAACAGAGCTCAACAAAGTTGACGGGTTCAGGGCATCAAAATACATAATAAATATACCTCAAGGTATATTCAGGTATCAGAAAATTTTTTCCCGAATTGCTTTACGCTCATAAACGCGATTTGTTGCGATTTTAATCGTTTTTTTTTACTATTTGAGCTATTTTTCGCGATTTTCGGCAATACTATGGATGATAAAGCTCAATAAACTTCAAATTTGGGTGAAGCACATCAAACTACATAAGAAATTTACTTGTTGAAAGTCAAAAAAATTTTTTCCTAATTTTGTCGCACTTACTAATGCGATTTTTCGCTATTTTTTGCGATTTACTCAAAACCAAGAGGTAGACGGGCTAAACGACCTCCAGATTCGGTTTCAGCGAGCCAAAATACATATAGATAGATGGGTTTGGTCAAAAGTACAGACCACTTTTTTTTTTGTGTGCCGGTGTTATTAATGTATTATTCAACGATATAATTCGGTGTATATGTAAAAAATCAATTTTTACAACATTTTAATTTTTAAATTTTACATTCATATTTTAACTAAGATAAGCATATACCGCTCGTTATAAATAATAAAATCCTACGAACTCAAAGGCCAATGTATATAAAAAACGAGCAACATGGATGACATAATAAAATAAAGTATATTTAATCTCTCATTGCACGATCACAATTTACAATAACAAATTCGAAAAATCAAACGTTTCGACCTCACGGGGTCTTCCTCAGCGATAAAAACAATAAAACAATAAGATGTACGCGTCGTTTACATATTGAGTGGCAGTTTGTCGATCATACAAGTAAGCTCTAGAAACTTCTCACGCATGTACTTAATACGTTCCGATACAAATTTTTAAAAATTATCCGTCACAAAAACAATAATATAAAGTATTATGGTCAAGCGGTAAAAAAATATATAAAAAATATAAACAAATATAAAAAACATAAATCGAAAGTGACAATTATTCATCGTTGGGTGGCGAGAATACATTGGTCCAACAGTAAAAGGTGTAGTCTTTGTCCAAGTCCTCGAAGGGGTCAAAACGGATGTGGTGTCATAATATGTATGTGTGTTCGGACGCAATCTACATATATAACCCGAGTTAGATATGAGATTTAATATTGTAACGGTATATCAACCCGAGTAACATACAATGTACTTAAACGTCAAGGTATTTATGCTACTTACAGAAAAAGGCGCAGTCATCCCAAGTTGATACAAAGTAACAGTAAAAATACTAATGCCGTGGCGAACGTGACCGACACGTGTGACAAGAAGCGCAAATCTGATCGTTAGAGATTAACAAAGGGGCAAGTTATGTACGTTGCCGTTAGCGTCGCTTCAAATTGATGGTAGAGGGGAGCCTTGCTAAATAATCCAAAATGCTATTGTAGGTCTTGTCTAACAAATCAGTGTCTTTGTGTGAATTTATGCTGTGTTGTTGAAACTTGATATGGATCATCTCACTGATAAGTCTTTTCTGGTAATGATGTTCAACATCAAGGATTTCGACATTATCCCAGTCGAAATAGTGGTTGAGATGCGACATATGTTGCGTCACCACTGAATGTTTAGAAGGATCTAATTTTATGTTGTACTTATGTTCTTTTAGTCTGGTGATTAATTTTCTTTTTGTTTGTCCAACATATGTCGCATCGCAATCCTTACAACAACATTCATATTTTATATTTATTTAGATAAATTGTAAGTCGCAAGTGGCGCGAGCGTAGGTGAAGGTGGGTTATTCTTTTTTCTCCTCCGATAATGAACGGCGTGCGATAGCTGTCAGTCTGCGTTCCGTGTATCTCGTCCAGCGTCGTGCGCGCGCGATGTGCCGTGTGGCCGTCGGTTTCGTGCTCGCGAGAGAGACGTGCTGTACAACGACAGCAGGTGATCGCTAGCCCGATCGCGTCCCGAAAGCGTTCGTCGTGGATTACCCGAGCGAGGGGTGGCACGAGCGTGGCGAGACGGGGGAGACACGCGGTGGAGCATCGGAGCAGCGGAGCGGAGCGGCAAGTCCGATAATCCGGCGATGGGCGGACGGACGAGAGGATTCTGAGAGTTTGTAGCGATATACACATACACCTCGTCGCCGGCTCGATCGCCGGCCATCCGGGCCGGGTTTCAACGAGACGATGGAGACTTGCCCCGCGAATGTATCCAGGATAGAGGGTGCGTAGGACTCGCGCAGAGGTAGACCAGGAACGAGAGATCCAGCATGGGGAAGTGTTGCAGCAAACGGCAAGAGTCTCAACCGATCGGCTATAAGAAAGCAGACACGGGACTCAGCTCAAAGCACAGCAATGGAGATTCCTTGGACCGATACACCGCCGACCCAAATTAGAGAGGCGTGCAAGCTCGGGCGGATATTATCCGACCGAGGCCGACACCCTGTAAGCTACAGATACCGCATCAGCAACCCCGTAAAACAAATCCGCCTGTTAAGTCTGCATCGCATTCACAAAGATCCAACAAGATCGTGGTGGCACTGTACAATTACACGGCGCGAGAAAGCACCGACGTTAGTTTCATGAAAGGCGACCGAATGGAGATCCTCGACGATTCCGAGCCGGACTGGTGGAGAGTGTTGCACTTAACGACTCTGCAGGAAGGCCTGATCCCTTGGAACTTCGTGGCCGTCGAGCGGTCGGTCGAGAGCGAAGATTGGTTCTTTGAAAATGTGTCGCGTAAGGAAGCGGGCAAGCTGCTGCTGGTCGACGAGAATCCTCGCGGTACGTTCTTGGTGAGACCGAGTGAGCACAATCCCCGGGGTTATAGCTTATCGGTCAAGGATTGGGAGGAAGGAAGGGGCCATCACGTGAAACACTACAAGATTAAACCGCTCGACAATACATTCCTTACATTCATATTTTATATTTATTTAGATAAATTGTTTATAAATAGATATTTGTTTATAAAAAACTTTTATATATTTTTTTATAAACAATAAAGAATGTCCATTATGTCTAAAGACGAATATCTATAGACAATTTATCTAAATAAATATAAAATATAAATGTAAAATTTAAAAATAAAAATGTTGTAAAAATTGATTTTTTACATATTACACCAAATTATATCGTTGAATAATACATTGATAATGAATAATATTTATGCTACTACTGATAAACATTTTTATATTCTTTATTATTTGCAAAAAATATAAATAAAATATAAATATTTTATTTATTTTATAAACATTATATGTATGATAAAGCGATCGATTCGACGTCTGATTCCAAATCGTTGAATCGGCTAGCTTAGCGAACAGTAAAAATATACATATAGCGCGAGAGAAAAAAGAGAACATTATGTGCGAGAGAACATTATCCTTGTCTCTATTGTTTGTATTGTTTTCTTGTCAGCTGAGACAGTACTTTCTCTCTGCTGTGCTTTCTCTCAGATCGAGACTTTCAATCTGACAAAACTGAATTTTGAGTATATAGAATAATGTAGAATCGAGTATATCGATAATATAGAAAATGGACGGAATTAAAATTGTCGGTAATTTTACCGACATTTTTAATTCCGTCTAGATGAGGGCGCTATCCCGTCGAAGTTCGGTCTCCGCTTTAGGATCCTCTTAAGACTCAACTACGGGAGCTGGGGGCAGGCATACGCCGATGCCTCCCCCACCCCGTGTTGGTGGCCGGGGACTTTAACGCCTGGTCTACGGCTTGGGGTTCCCGGCTCACCAACGCCAGGGGCAAGATCCTGATGAATTGGACGGCGGAGCTGGGCCTCTCCCTGCTTAACGAGGGTCCACGAGCACCTGCGTCCGTCCCCAAGGGGAGTCCATCGTCGATTTGACTTGGGCTACCCCAGGGGCGGCGCGACTGGTGAGATCCTGGGGGGTATCAGAACGCGAGACGCTGTCGGACCACCATACCATCGAGGTGGTCCTCACAGCTACCCCCCGGGAGGTGCTTCTCCACCGCCGAAGGAGGGGCGATAAACCCCCCAACAGATGGGTCCTGTCGCGGCTTGACCGCGACAGGTTCATCGCCTCGGCTGCGGTGGAGACCTGGTCCGAGCTCTCGGACCAGGTCGACGCCGAAACCGAGGCCATGGAGGTAGGGGCCATGGCCGCTCGCGGCCAAGCCCCGTTCGAAGCCCCCCCCCCGGGCGGCCTATTGGTGGAACGAGGAGATCGTGGAGCTGAGAAGACAAGCTAACCAAGCTCGACGCGATCTCCTCCGCGCCCGGCGGCGGGCCGCGGGCAACGATGGGAAGAGAGTCGCAACGGCGCGTGACGCGCACCAGGCCGCGCGGTATGGTCCGCTGTTCGCGACGCCAAGGCCAGGGCCTGGGACGAGTTGATCAAAGATCTGGACCGGGACCCCTGGGGGCGTCCGTACCGGATAGTGCTGAATAGAATGAGGCCGGCGGCGCCCCCGGTCTCCGAGACTCTGGACCCGGGGCTCCTCACCCAGGTGGTGGATACCCTCTTTCTAACGAGGGGGGCAGTCATCCCCCCTCCGTCGAGGGATCCTCCTCCTTGGAATGGGGAGCTGGACATAACCGACGCAGAGTTCTCGGGGGGAGGCTGGGAGGCACTAACAAAGCTCCCGGCCCGGATGGGGTTCCCGGTCGCGTCTAGGCTCTGGCCATGGGTGAAGTGGGCGCCCGTCTGAGGAGGCTTTATAACACCTGCCTCAAGACGGGCGCCTTCCCCTCCGTGTGGAAGAGGGCCAATCTGGTCCTCCTCCACAAGGAGAGGAAGCCGGCGGAGCAGCCCTCGGCCTACAGGCCGATCTGCTTGCTGGATGAGGTTGGGAAACTCTTCGAGAGGATTATCGCTGGCCGCCTCATCCAGCACCTGTCGCGAGATGGTCCCGATTTAAGTAGTGACCAGTTTGGTTTCCGAGAGGGCCGTTCTACAGTGGACGCCGTGATGCGGTTGAAGGTCCTCTCGGGCCAAATCACCGGGGAGGGAGACGTGGCGTTGGCGGTGTCACTCGATATCGTCAACGCCTTTAATTCCCTCCCCTGGGAATGGGTGGGGGAAGCCATGCAACACCACGGCTTCCCCCTATACCTACGAGAGGTGATTTGGGACTATTTCCGCGGCAGGGAGCTCCAGTTCACCAACCAACTGGAGCTCGCAGACTGTAGGCCGATGCATTGCGGGGTTCCCCAGGGGTCCGTGTTGGGACCCCTATTGTGGAACCTCGCTTATGACAAGGTGCTCCGCACGGCCCTTCCCCGGAATAGTCGTCTGATATGCTATGCAAACGACACCCTGATAATATCCCGGGGGGGAACTGGGCTGAGGCGCGGGACGCGGCGAACGCTGCGGCCCGCGCGGTCGTGCGCTCTATAAGAGCCATGGGACTGGAGGTTGCCCCTCAGAAGACAGAAGCGGTCTTCTTCTACAGTAAAGACAAGGGGCAACCTCCCCTCACCCAAATCTGGGTGGGTGAGGTCTGCGTCTGGGTGGGGCCCCACTTGAAATATCTGAGCCTCACCCTGGATGGGCTCTGGGGATTCGAGGAGCATTTTGCTCGGACAATCCCCAGAGCGGACAGGATGGCGGCCGCGTTAGGCCGTCTCCTGCCCAATGTGGGTGGTCCTAGCAATAGGGTGCGATGTTTATATGCCAACGTGGTGCAATCGGTGGTCCTTTATGGATCACCGGTGTGGGCCGGCGGCGGCCAGCCGCACAATCAAGACGAAGCTGCACCGTCTGCAGCGTCGGCTGGCTGTCCGTCTGATCCGCACCACGTCGCACGTGGCGGCCACGGCCCTGGCGGGTCTTCCCTCTCTAGAGCTCCTGGCGAACTAGTACGCCGAGATATACCGGCGTACGAGGGACCCAGGAGGCATCGGGAGGGCCCGCTTGACACCAGGGGCCGTGGCGAAAATTAGAGGACAAGCCCGTCTGGCGGCTGTGGAGGCGTGGCAGGCCTCCATAGCGGACGTCCAGACGGGCAGATGGACCATCCACGCCATCCAGCCTTGTCTGCCCGAGTGGGCGGACAGGAGAGAACGCGGACTGACGTTCCGCCTGTCGCAGGTGCTCACCGGGCATGGTTGCTTCGGTGAGTACCTGCACTGGATAGGCAGAGAGCGCACGACCCAATGCCACCACTGCGCGGCCGACCGGGACACGGCGCAACACACCCTCACAGAATGTGGCATGGACGGAAGAGCGCCGTGCCCTGGTCGAAGTGGTGGGCACCGACCTCTTCCTACCAGTCTTAGTCAATAAGATGCTGGAGGGAGAGGCGAATTGGAGAGCCGCCTCCTCCTTCTGCGAAACCGTGCAGAAGGAGGAAGCAGAGAGGATTAGGAAAGGAGAGGTGGAGGTGGTGCCTCCTCCCTCCCCCTTCCGGAGAAATAACGACGACAGTGATAGCGGCGGCGACGGGACCCTTCCCCCTCCAACGCTAAGGAGAGTAAGAAGGATACCCCGTCGCCGCCTAGCCCACTTGAGGGCGTAGCGGTATGGAGTCCCCCGAGGGCCGGGCATGCTAGCCCAGTCCAAGCAAAAATTGGGGGACCCCATGGGGACGCATCGGATCTCAGGAGTAGCGGGGCCCCGCGGGAGAGGGAATCGCCCTCTCCCATCTCATAAAGACGGCCGGGAGGGAATCACTCCTACCCGGCGGGGGGTCGAACAGGAGCGGGGGCTCCTGTTTGGCTCCTCTCCCCACCAACATCATGGGAGAGCGGGGGAAGGTCGCTGGGACCCGACCTTCCCCGAGTATATACTCGAGAGAGACACTACGGGGAGGGAGCGTTGCAACTCTCTCCCCGGGACGAGACCGAGTCAAACGGTCATGCCCGAGGGGGAACGGGAAGAATGCCGCTGCCCCGCTTCCCCTCAATACGAGCAAAGAAAGGCCATCCGACGGAAGTTTTAGTGGGTATACCCAGGGATACTTTATTCCCTGGGAAGTCCCACATAACCCACGGGCTCTCCCCCGAGGCCCGTGGGTATCCATAAAAGATTTCTCCCGTCTCACCAAAAAAAAGGTATATCGAATTGGTAGATTACGTTCTGACTTTACTTTTATTTCTTGGAAAATAATGGTACGAGTTATTGTAACATGTATTATATTAGTAAGAGGGGTATCAATATGTTACATAACTGATACCCCTCCTACTAATATAATACATGGTACAATTACTCGTACCATTATTTTCCAAGAAATAAAAGTAAAGTCAGTACGTAATCTACCGATTCAATATACTTTTTTTTTTGTTGACGAAGAGGAAACCTTTTATTGGTACCCTAGGGATCCTGGGGGGTGCCCTAGGGTTATGTGGGACTCACCCGGGGGAAAACCCCCCGGGCATACCCACTAAAACCTCTCCGGAGTGCCATTTCTTAGCCCATAGTGAGGAGTGGGTGGGTGTCACCGATGGTATTCATCCACCCACCCTTCGGGCGTGGCCGTTTCCGGCCTCTGCCTGGAGAGAGGAAGGAGTTAACCCCCCTCCTCCTACAGTCTACCTGTATGATTATTATGGGGAAGGTTCGGCACTCTGAGGCTTTCCCCGCCCCTCCCGGATGTTAGTGGGGGGGCCCCAGCCCCTGGGACGACCACACCCCGCCGGGAGGGAAGAAGATGGAATCTCCCTCCCGGCTGACTTTGCTTGTTGGGGGAGGGGGGGTGAAAAGTCTCTCCCCCGGGGACTCCCCTATTTTTTTTTACTTGGAGCACCAGGTTTGGGTGCCCCACGGGGGAGTCCCCCACCTCTTAGCTCCGCGCGCCGGACAGTCGGGCGCGCGGATTTTTTGGAAAGTGTGAGGATGTCCCTCTGTTTTACTTAGAGCAGTCAGATATGACTGCCCCTCGGGGAACCTCCTCCCTACAGGTGTGTAAATTACACCGAGCAAAGCTCCCTTGCCATAATTCACGCCCGGAGCAGCGGGGTCCCCCTGTTTTCACTTAGAGCATCCTAACATGGATGCCCCCCGGGGGACCCCGCCCTTTGTCAGTCGCGCATGTGCGCTAGGCGGTGATGGGGTATCCGCCTGACTCTCCTTAGTGATGGAGGTGGGACCCCATCACCACCGTCTCCTCCTTGGGAGGGGGAGGGAGGAGGCACCACCTCCACCTCTCCTCTCCGAATGCGTTCCGCTGTCTCCTTCCACAACATGACGCTGCCGCAGAAGGAGACGAACGCTCTCCACTTCGCCCCTCTCCAGGATTTTTGGTATTATAACCTGGAGGGAGAGGTCTGCGGTGCCTATCACATCGGATAGGGCTCGGCGCTCCGTGTCCCAAGCGAGACATTCCTGTAACGTATGTTGCGCCGAGTCCCTACTGGCCGCGCAGTGATGGCACCGCGTCGTGCGCTCCCGGCCGATGCGACGCAGGTAGGCGCCGAAGCAACCGTGGTCTGTTAATACCTGCGTCGCATGGTATGTGAGTCCGCGTCCACGCCTATCTACCCATTCTGGTAGATAGGGCCGGATGGCGTCGATGGTCCATCTGCCCGCCTGAGCGCTCCATAGTGAGACCTCCCACTCCTCCAGCCCCTGGCGGGCCTGTCTCCTTATTTCCGCCACGGCCCTTGGCGTCAAACGGGCCCGCCCGGTTCCCTCGTGCGCCAATAGACTTCGGCGCACGACTTCACTAGGAGGATAATGGGGAGGGAGCCCGCCAGGACCGTGGCTGCTGCATACGAGGTGGTGCAGTAGGCCCGGACCGCGCGAATGGCCAGCCGCCGCTGTACACGTTGTAAGGGAGCGTATTTTGCAGCTGGCCGCCGCGGCCTCGGACCATACCAGTGCTCCATAGAAGAGCACCGACTGCACCACATTGGAGTAGAGGAGGCGCACTCGGCCGCCTGGACCACCGACGTTTGACAGGAGACGGCCTAAATCTGCCGCCATCCTGTCTGTTTTGGGGGCAACGTTGTCAAAATGGTTGACAAACCCCCAAAGCCCATCCAAGGTGAGGCTCAAATAGTTAAAGGTGAGCCCCACCTGGGCGCGGACGTCCCCCACCTAGATCTGGGTGGGGGGAGGCTGCCCCTTTTCTTTGCCGTAAAAGAAAACTGCTTCTGTCTTCGCAAGGGCAACCTCCATACCCATATGCCGTATGGAGCGCACGACAGCGCGGACGGCGGTGTTGGCGCCGTCTCGCGCTTCCATCCATGTGCTCCCCCGGGACATCACAAGTGTGTCGTCTGCGTAACACAACAGACGACTGTCCCAGGGGAGCGCCGTGCGGAGCACCCGATCGCATGAGAGGTTCCACAGCAGGGGCCCCAGCACTGATCCCTGCGGAACCCCGCAATATATCGGCCTACCGATTGCTAGCTCCAGCTTGTTGGTGTACTGGAGCTGCCTGTCGCGGAAATAATCAAAGATTATATCTTTCAGGTATTGGGGGAAGCCATGGAACTCCATGGCTTCCCTTCTCAGGGGAGGGAATTAAAGGCGTTGACGATGTCCAAGGACACCGCCAACGCCACGTCTCCCTCCCCGGTTATTTGGTCCAAGAGGGCCTTAAGCGACATAATCGCATCTGTAGTTGAGCGGCCCTCGCGGAAGCCAAATTGGTCCCGGCTGACATTGGGACCACTTCGCGACAGATGCTCGACGAGTCGGCTAGCGATAATTCGCTCGAAGAGCTTACCGACTTCGTCGAGCAACCAAATCGGTCTATAGGCCGATGGTGCATCCGCCGGCTTCCCCCCTTGTGGAGAAGCACCAGCTTCGCTTGTTTCCACAAGGAGGGGAATGTGCTCGTCCTGAGGCATGTGTCAAACAAACGCCTCAGGCGGACACCCACCTTGCCAAGTGCCAAAGCCCACACCCGACAGGGACCCCGTCCGGGCCGGGGGCCTTTCCTTTGGCCCCCAATCTCCTAGCGGCCTGGACAAACTCTTCTTCCGTGACCCCGAGTTCCGGATTCCAGGGGGGAGGCCCCCCCTTTAGAGGGAGAATGACGTCCCTCCGGGGGAACAGGGTCTCCACCACCTGTTCCAGAAACTCAGGGTCTAGAGTTTCAGTCAGTGGGGGCGCCGCCGGACGTAAACGGTTTAAAACTATCCAGTAGGAGCACCCCCAGGGGTCCTGGTCAAGCTCACCAATAAGATCTTCCCAGGCCCTGGCCTTGGCCGTGCGAATGGCCGCCCGCAGCGCGATCCGCGCGGCAAGGAACGCACTGCGCGCCACCGCACGCTCATCACTGTCTGCCCCTCGCCGCCGGGCGCGGAGGAGACTGTGGTGCGCCTCGTTAGTTTGACGCCTCAGTGTCGCAATCTCTTCAGACCACCAGTATGCAGCCCGGCGGGGGGCAGGCTTACATTGGGGCATGGCCGCGTCACACAGACGTTCAGCCATGCCTCTCATCTCCTCGGCTTCCGCGTTGGCGTCCACCTGGTCGGCGATATTTACCGACCAGGCTTCAGCCGCCGCGGAGGCCATAAGCCTATCTCTATCTAGTTTTGAGATAGTCCATCTCTTGGGGGGTGCAGCGCCCCCCCTGTGGCGGCGGAGTAGCACCTCCTGGGGAGTGGCTACGACCTCCATCTCAATCTGAGCGTGGTCGGAAAGAGTGTCGCGCTCGGCCACTCCCCAGTTACTGATCAGACGCGTCGCCCCCGGGGTAGCCCAAGTCAAATCGACCATTGACTCCCCCTGGGGGCGGACGCAGGTGCTCTGGGCCCCTTGATTGATTAAAACGAGGCCCAGTTCCGCCGCCCATCTGAGCAGGACCTCTCTCCGTGTGTTGGTGAACTGGGAGCCCCACGCCCGAGACCAGGCGTTAAAGTCCCCGGCCAACACGGGGTGGGGGAGGCATCGGCGTATGCCATCCCCCAAACCCCTTAGTAGATCTTTATATTGGGGGAGGGTCCTGCTCCCCCTCGATTTGAGGCCACCTTGTCGTGGTGAGAGAGCTTAGGGAGGGACTCTGCGGATCTATCGGGTCAATGGTGGTTGGTTCCTACCTTCTCCATTGACCCAATGGGGAGGAGTCCCTCCTGACTAAGAGCCTCAAGGACGTGACGGGCCGGTGGGTTTCGGAACTCCCGGGCCCACTGGGCTGGGCCGAATTTATTCGGACGATCGGGACGGCGGAGGGTTCCGGGCCGGGTTTGGCCTGGCTCGGGGGAGGGTTTGTGGGGGGGATCCTTGATTGGAGAACCCCCCCCTCTTCTGGGTCCGGCTGGACCCGGCTCGGAGGCTGCCCCAGTCCTTCTTCGGGGGGGCTGGGTCAGCCAGGAGGTGGGAGTCCGGATCCAGTGGACTTGGTTCGCCGGGTCCACTGGTGAAGGGCTCCTGGTTAGTGACGGGCCGGTGGTGTCCCGGAACTCCCGGGCCCACCGGGCCGGGCCGCCCCGGGCCGCTCGGACGTTTCCGAGGCGGGGCCGGGGCGGCGGAGGAAAGGGCCCTCATCCCTTGGACGGCCTGGTTCTGTCCAGGCCCGACAAGGGTGGGGGTCCGGCCTGGGCGGGGGGATTAGCCCCCCTCCCAGGCGGGTCGGTTTGTTTGGGGGGGCGGCGTCGTGCTTTAAGGGTGGTTTGAGGCCCACCTTGCACGACGGCGCCCTCTCGGGCTAGGGGGGGAGAGTTGGTGGTGGCCGGCTCTCCCCTGTTAAATAAACAGGATTGGGACCCGGTAAGGGTCACACCCCGGGGGGGGGGCAGATGAATGCCGCTTGGCGATGCCTGGTCCCCCTCCATTATGGGGTCAAGGAAGGCCACCGGGTGGGGTTTTAGTGGGTAGTCTCGCATTTTCGCACGGGAACGTGAACCACGGGAACGTGATACCTCGGGAGTGTGAGCCACAGTGGGTGCCGGAGACTGGGAGTTTCTCCCCTCTCCGGGCGGGACGCCCCACTGTGGTGGCTGCCCAATGACTGTATCTGCCCGTGGTGTCTGCCCGTGCCTTGCGAGGAGTCCCACATAACCCGCGGGTCTATGGATTCCTCAACCCATGGCCCGCGGGTATCCGTAAATGGATTTCCCCATCCTTACCAAAAAAAAAAAAAAAGGATGCTGCTGGGGGGAGCGTATACCCCCGCTATGAACAAGGCACCCCACCTCGCAATGACAAATCCCCGCCCCACCACCACAGGGGAGATGGGGAGGAGCGAGGGGAGTGCCTTCTGATTATCGCGGCAGAGCCGTCCGCGGCCCCGATCCAGTTGGGGTTGTTTTCCGGCACGCGGTACGGCTCCGCCACGACACCAAGTCCCGCATCACGCTCCGCCAGGTCTTGAAGAAATAAATCTTGAGCCTGGCGGGCGTGATGTAGATTCTCCTGGAGGAGCCGGATGGAGGCGAACGCTTAGGTCTCCATCGGCTCCCCCCTGCCGGAATCAACATCAGCGTTGAGCTCGGCCGCCCCAGTGACAGCGCGGGCGGCCAGAATCTCAACTTTGGTGACCACTAGTAGGGCCCTCTCCCGCGGTCGATTCGATGTACCTATTTTCAAAGCAATAAGCGTGGTCGTGTTAGTAAGTCGATCGGCTAGAACGCTGGAGATCTCGAGTTCGAAACCTTTCTTTTTTTCTTTTTTTTTTTTAATGTCTTTAAATAATTTATGCAATATATTAAATTAAACCTATATTAATCCTTAAAAAATATTATATAAAAATAATTTTTTTAATGATATTAATATAGGTTTAATTTTAATGTATTGCATAAATTATTTAAAGACACGTTGAAAAAAAGTAAATATATTAGTAGGAAGAGTATAAAAACATATATAATATTCAACTAAATTCCAGGTGGAAAGCTCGACCGTCTCCTTGCAAGAAATATAATTTTCGATCTCGATCGCCAAGCGTGTCAGCTATAGCGAGAGGGAGAGACGGAGACGGAAGATATGTCTGCGCTCTTCTAGCTGGCCGAATTTATTGCGAAAAATATTACCTCAGCCAGGATTCGAACCTGGAACTCCCTCATTCCGTGCGGGTGTCATACCAATTCGACCACCGAGGCATGTGATAATATTTATCGCAATAATAAGTATACTAAGAGAGAGACGCTTTCTCAGGCAGCGCCTCTAGTGAGGGACACCAAATTTTTAAGTCATTGGTGAGATATAACTATATCGTACGATCATTTTCTTATAAGTTTAGATCTATTTATCCCTAAATGGAAATCGAATTTAGATTTCAAAAAATTGGTGAATCACTGCGGTGTAAGTCTGACAAACCAAGTCGGCTCGTAGCTCACCAATTATATATGCCAGCTTGACGTCAACTAGTCTCCCTTCATTTGAGTTTTAATTTCTACTGGCAAAGAAAATGATCGTACGATATAGTTATATCTCACCAATGACTTAAAAATTTGGTGTCCCTCACTAGAGGCGCTGCCTGAGAAAGCGTCTCTCTCTTAGTATACTTATTATTGCGATAAATATTATCACATGCCTCGGTGGTCGAATTGGTATGACACCCGCACGGAATGAGGGAGTTCCAGGTTCGAATCCTGGCTGAGGTAATATTTTTCGCAATAAATTCTTCATCTTATAAGTTTAGATCTATTTATCCCTAAATGGAAATCGAATTTAGATTTCAAAAAATTGGTGAATCACTGCGGTGTAAGTCTGACAAACCAAGTCGGCTCGTAGCTCACCAATTATATATGCCAGCTTGACGTCAACTAGTCTCCCTTCATTTGAGTTAAAATAATATATTTCTGTTATAAATAAATTGTAAAATTTATAGAACGTGATTGTAGACAGTTATTAATCATTAATAAATTTTAAAATATTTTATTAATATATTAATTATCTAAATATAATATATTAATATTTTAATATATTAATATATTAATATATTAATATTAATGTATTAATAAAATATTTTAATGTATTTTTTAAAATATATTAAATTAATCTTTTTTATGTATAATTTTTATTTATTTATAACTCAAGTATTATTAGAAATCTCAATTTGTAATCATATACACTTTTCATCATTTGTATGTAATAATTTTTATTATAAGTAACATTGAATAGTTTGTATTTAAAAGTATAACATTGAATAAAAATTTATGTATTTGATAGACAACTTTATACACAGATCTCAATTTGTCATATTTTTCAATATTTTAATATATTACTTTATTATTTCGTTAAAATAATTGAGTATGATTATGATTATTGATTATTGATTTGTAACTTGATTTTTATATTTTTATTTTACAAATGTGACACAATTCGTTTTTCTTGAACACTCGGACTAACTCGTTGGGATCGGGGTTCGATTGAGTGAAGAACGTAAGTCGTAAACTCAATATAAAAATGGTTTATTATAAACTAAAGGGTGGATGCACATTGAAATCTCATACTCGATTTGGATTAGACGGATGCGCGGAAAAATTAAAGGGCCGTGAACGGTGTTGGATCGCGCTAGAGCTGATGACGATTTAAAGGTCCGGTGCATACAGGTGCATACGATAAATACCGGTTTCGGCGCGCGTGAATAACAGTGCGAAAGTTTTGTTTACGCGTCGTTCAACATCGCGGCTGTATCGATGCGATTATGGGGTGCATCGTTACAAATATAATATTATATTTGAATATTATATTTTCGTGTTGTATGTATTTTAAAATTTTTTATTCATATAATATTTGTAAAATAGAAAAATAAAAATCAAGTTACAAATCAATAATCAATAGTCATAATCAATTATTTTAATGTAATAATAAAGTAATATATTAAAATATTAAAAAATATGACAAATTGAGATCTGTGTATAAAGTTGTCAATCAAATACATAAATTTTTATTCAATGTTATACTTTTAAATACAAATTATTCAATGTTACTTATAATACAAATTATTACATACAAATGATGAAAAGTGAATACGATTACAAATTGAGATGTCTAACAATACTTGGGTTATAAATAGGTAAAAATTATACATAAT
This sequence comes from Crematogaster levior, assembly GCA_901521435.1. Classification (NCBI taxonomy): domain Eukaryota; kingdom Metazoa; phylum Arthropoda; class Insecta; order Hymenoptera; family Formicidae; genus Crematogaster; species Crematogaster levior. Next base: position 25,935 of record CABEGB010001096.1, read on the forward strand.
AAAAAATTATTCAAAAAGAAGGGTATTATTCAACGCCAAACTGGCTATACGATATCTTTATTCGTGTTCACGACCATTGGTTCTGGTCCTTTTCAAATGGTATAATACTGTTTTTTCTCAACAGCGTTACATACTGAAAGGAACGGTATTACATTTTTAAATCATCCTACAATTTTATAATATATTAATTTACAACTTACAGAGGCCGTGTGTCAAATAGAGTCCATATATAAAACAATCAAGAAAATTCAGTTTGTACAAGTGTAGAAAACACGTCAGAGATTTGTGACGGCATGAATGGGGACTGAGTGGTAACAAATTCTACCGTTCTCTTAATCCAGGACAAATTTTGACCAGACATAAATAAATAAATAAATAGTTGAACGTGTCAATATATTAGAAGATAGAAAAATAGATAAAAATATAGATGTGCTAGATGATGCATAAATGGATCAAGTACAAATATGTTAAATGATAAAAATAATCAAAATAGCTAACAGTATCAATAATAAATAAATAAATAAATAAAAATATAACTATAATCAAATAATGCTAACGAGGTCATCATAAATCGCGATTAGTTTTCTGTGTCTTTTTGTACGTTTATAGCTGAATTACATTTTTTGATAAACAGCATTTCCGTTATTTCTCGTTTTTTGATATGTCTTTCTTTAGTTTGCTAACTGAGTGGTTGGTTGGAGTTACATAGGACAAACAAAAAGACATTTAGAAACATAGAATATCTCACGCACACAAATTTGAATGGCAAAACCCAAAAATTTTATATAAAGAAAGACATACCAAAAAATGAGAGATAGCGGAAATGCTGTTTATCAAGAAATGTAATTCAGCTATAAACTTACAAAAAGACTAGAAAGCTAACCGCGATTTATGATGGCCTCGTTAGCATTATTTGATTATAGTTATATTTTTATTTATTTATTTATTTATTATTGATACTGTTAGCTATTTTGATTATTTTTATCATTTAACATATTTGTACTTGATCCATTTATGCATCATCTAGCACATCTATATTTTTATCTATTTTTCTATCTTCTAATATATTGACACGTTCAACTATTTATTTATTTATTTATGTCTGGTCAAAATTTGTCCTGGATTAAGAGAACGGTAGAATTTGTTACCACTCAGTCCCCATTCATGCCGTCACAAATCTCTGACGTGTTTTCTACACTTGTACAAACTGAATTTTCTTGATTGTTTTATATATGGACTCTATTTGACACACGGCCTCTGTAAGTTGTAAATTAATATATTATAAAATTGTAGGATGATTTAAAAATGTAATACCGTTCTTTTCAGTATGTAACGCTGTTGAGAAATAACTGTATAATACCATTTGAAAAAGACCAGAACCAATGGTCGAAACGTCGTGAACACAAATAAAGATATCATATAGCTAGTTTGCCGTCAAATAATATCCTTTTTTTTAATTGTTAATCATTGGAGAAAAGAAAATTTATTTTTATTTTTATAATTATGTAGAGTGTTATATAAAAGGAATAGAATTATGCGTAGGGAAAAGTCCTTTGCTTATTCATATTTTATAAATTATATATGTATACACATAGAGTATTTATAGGTACATGTATTTATATATTGAATATAAAGCCAGAGGCGTAAATCGTGTGCTGACTAGTTAAAAAACCAGAGGCGTAAATCGTGTGCTGGTTACAAAAGTGTCAGAGGCGTAAATCGTGTGCTGACTAGTTTAAAAACCAGAGGCGTAAATCGTGTGCTGGTTACAAAAGTGTCAGAGGCGTAAATCGTGTGCTGACTAATTTAAATACCAGAGGCGTAAATCGTGTGCTGGTTACAAAAATGTCAGAGGCGTAAATCGTGTGCTGACTAATTTAAATACCAGAGGCGTAAATCGTGTGCTGGTTACAAAAATGTCAGAGGCGTAAATCGTGTGCTGACTAGTTTAAAAACCAGAGGCATAAATCGTGTGCTGGTTACAAAAGTGTCAGAGGCGTAAATCGTGTGCTGACTAATTTAAATACCAGAGGCGTAAATCGTGTGCTGGTTACAAAAGTGTCAGAGGCGTAAATCGTGTGCTGACTAGTTTAAAAACCAGAGGTGTAAATCGTGTGCTGGTTATAAAAGTGTCAGAGGCGTAAATCGTGTGCTGACTAATTTAAATACCAGAGGCGTAAATCGTGCTGGTTACAAAAATGTCAGAGGCGTAAATCGTGTGCTGGATAAGTGAAATGTCAAAAGCATTTACATAATATATTTATAAATAATTTGTAATAATTTAAAAATAATTGTAATAAGCAAAGGACTGTTCAGTTATTTTGATTATGTCTAGGATGTTTTTAATTGTTCAAGATGAGTTATGAAAATTATATTATTTTATTGTGTGGTATTATAATAAATATGTTATTTTTGTGTAATATAACATTTTGTGGCTTTTTTGCAGGCGACGTTGCTGAGGCTGGTACAGGAAGCAACATCAAATACTATCAACGGATCCGTCAAAGGCAAATCAGTGGAAACACTGTTTGGTGCGACAGATTCGGAAGTCAGTATTGACCAAGGCTTCAATAAACCAGCACAAGTACGTACAAAAATGTCGACAAATGCGAAGATGACATTACTCTTGTCATCGAAAAAAGCCTTCCGGATACAAATCGTATCCAAAAGCATGAAATCGAAGTCAGACGCATTGCAGATTTTAATTACTTTTTAGATGAAATGCATAGGACATTTGATAATCATGCGCGAGGAATCGAGTGCCAATTCAAAGATTGGATACTCATAAATTCTCGTCGCCATGGGTTACTGACGCAGTTCTTCTTCAAATGCCAAATGTGCAATTACGAAGATAACTTTTGGTCAGAACCTATAAAAACCTCTAATATATTAGACATAAATACAGCTGCTGTAGCTGGAACAATTACAATGGGAATTGGCTATGCTCAGTTAAAAGAGCTATGTGCAGCCATGAATATTGCTTGCATGTCCGAGCCAACTTATATAAAAATCAGGGAGATTTTGGTCGATGAATTTCAAAAAACAGCTACAGAAAATATGAAAATGGCTGGCGAGGTTGAAAAGCAACTCGCTATTGAGAGGAATGATATTATTAAAAATATTCCATACATACCTGTTGTAGCAGATGGTAGTTGGTAGACTTTAAATCTGACAAAACTGCATTTTGAGTCGATAATATAGAAAATGGACGGAATTAAAACTGTCGGTAATTTTACCGACATTTTTAATTGCGTCTAGATGAAGGCGCTATCCCATCAAAGTTTCGTTTCTGCTTTGGAGGATCTTCTTAAGGGGATCCTAAAGCCGTCTGTTTTACCGACAAAATACGGTCAATTAAAAATTAATACTAAACTTTTTTTAAATTTGGTATCTTTTCTGCACAAAACAGCTTGACTCCCGGTTCCGTTGAAGTGTCTACTTTAATCCTACAAAAGGATTTATCGTTCCATGCAGCCAAAAAAAAGTTTAAACTAAAAAAAGTTTAAACTTTTTTTTGGCTGCATGGAACGATAAATCCTTTTGTAGGATTAAAGTAGACACTTCAACGGAGCCGGGAGTCAAGCTGTTTTGTGCAGAAAAGGTACCAAATTTTTATATAAAATTGATATTTTCACGAGTTGACATTTGCTCTGAAGATAAATATAATGTAAATATAATGTAATTTTGTAATTACTTTCTTTTTCGGCGTAAAATTTGTACCTCCAGTGTTCGTTTGCGTGCATACTTTAATCCTGGAGAAGGATTTTTAATTCTGTGTAGTTAAAAAAAAGTTTAGTATTAATTTTTAATTGACCGTATTTTGTCGGTAAAACAGACGGCTTTAGGATCCCCTTAAGGGGATCCTAAACCCTGTTTTTTTACCGACCGAAGCAATTTTTTATTTGTACGGAAAATACTCTTTATTAGTTAAATGGAATAACAAATGCTTCTCCATGATTAAAGTATATAAAGTAACAGAGGTGGCGTTGGTCGAATTTAATTCGAAAAATCAAAAAAATTGTAAAAATACAGTTTTTTTATCGACTCTTAGTATCCAGCTCATAACAATATGTGCTTAATATAAAAGTTTTACAGTTTACACATATGAAATGAGACCAACGCCACTTGAGGAATCTATGAAGAAACATTAGTAAACTTTCCGAAATAAATTTAGATGTTTAGTAAAAGAATACACTCCAAAAAATCATTGCAGAGTCACGATGCAGATGAAATCGAGGTATAAAGATAATACAGAGCAGTAGATTAGTTCAACGTTATTGTGATAGATAGAGCTGCGTGCGTACATGCATGTGTGTGCGTGTATGTATGTTTACATATAAGGTTTGTTCTTTTCGCTGCACTTCCTGCACTAGTTCAAAAAGTGTGAACACTGGGTCTGTTCTTTTTAGCTGCACTGCTGAACTGGTGCAATAAGTTAGAGTGAAAAAATATATATTTGTCTCATTCTAACTTATTGCACCAGTTCAGCAGTGCAGCTAAAAAGAACAGACCCATTGAAACGTTCTTTTTGACGCGCGCGCGTAATCTCACATTCTTGTCTTTCGCTCACAAAACGCTCGAAATTCGAGAACCGTATATCTAAGAGCCGAGAGCAAGGACTATGAACAATAAATAAAAAATTATAAAAAAATATATAGATATAAATGACTATGAAAGATGTTACTATGTGTGTCTATATATACATACACACACATATATATATATATATATATATATATATATATATATATATACAGGGTGACCCATTTTAACTTAGGCAGCCAAATAACTCGAAAAATAAGCACACTACGAAAAATGTTTAGAATCAAAATTTCGTCATTTCGAGGGGGACGTACAATGACGTTAAAATCAGCCCCCCCACCCCTCCCCCTGGGCGGTGAGGGGGGGCAAGTTTGAAATCTTAAATGGGAACCCCTATTTTTATTGCATATTCGGAATCTTTGGCTAAAAACACATACAATTTGTCTGAAACATTTTTCTCGATTCATGATAGATGGCGCTGTAATCGACGAAATTCAATTTCTTCGATTTCTCTTACTGAGAACCCATGCTTACGATTCTGCAATAAATTAACAATAAAAATACTACGTTTTCATTGTTAATACTCGAAATTAGTCTTAAAACAAACTTCTCATTATTTTTTATTACTCATTAATTACTTCTCAAGAAACTGCTTTTAGCGTAACCTGCCCTTTAGGCAACTTGAATGGTCCGAAGTACCGAGACATTTTGGACTTTTCATCTGATGGAGTTCCTCTAAGTATCCCTCCAAAATTTTGTCCATTTAGTGCCAAAGTCACAAGTGTTTATGTATTTTTTTAACATTTGTACTCTGATAAAATTCTGGTAAAATGGCAAATTATACGCCTACAGAAGTAGTCGATATTCTTATAACCTTTGGTGAATGTGGTAGAAATTACAGACTTACTGCCCGTACTTATGCGGAGCGATTCCCAAATCGCCGCCATCCTACTGATCAACAAATTATAAACATTGAAAGGAGATCTCGTAATAATCCACTTCATCGCGAAAGGTGAAGGAATAGACTTCATAATAATAATGACCCTAGATTGCTCGCAGTTTTGGCTATGGTTCATCAAAATCCCCATATTAGTACCCGTCAAATAGAACGAGAACTGGGAATCCCTCAAACTACGGCACATAGATTGTTACGATCAGTCAATTACCATCCGTATCATATTACTCTGGTACAGGAATTAAGTGAGGCCGACTGCGTACTCAGAGTACAATTTTGTAGATAGGCTCTTGAGATGTTAGATCAGAATCCAGATTTTTTTAGTAATGTTTGTTTCAGTGATGAAGCAACATTCATCAGCAATGATAGTCTCAATAGGCATAATTGCCACTATTGGTCACCAGAAAATCCACATTGGTATCGTGAGGTGCTTAATCAACATCGTTGGAGTTTATATGTATGGGTAGGCATTTGCAATGGCCAAGTCATTGGACCTCATTTTTTTGAACGTCCAATTAATAGTCCAATGTATTTAGAATTCCTCGAAAATGATTTGCCAGCATACCTAGAGAATGTTCCCCTTGCAGTTAGACTAAATTTATGGTATCAACAAGATGGTGCTCCTGCTCATTATGCTCGTATTGTACGGATGTTTTTGAATCAAAGGTTCCCAAATCGGTGGATAGGGCGGGGTGGACCAGTTTTGTGGCCTCCGAGATCACCGGATTTGAACCCCCTTGATTTCTTTTTATGGGGATACGTTAAAGATGCAGTGTATAGTGAAGCTCCAACGACAAGATTGAATATGATGGAAAGAATAAGAAGAGCTTGTGAAGCTATAACTCCTTTAATGCTAGAAAATGTACAACGTAACTTTCGCTGTCGATTACTGTTATCCTTAGAAAATAATGGTGCACACTTTGAGCATCTCCTCCATGCGGAGAGAGCTGATAACAATGCAATCTTGCCTTAACTGGTTGGGTCACCACACGACCTTGCCTTCACTGGCTGGGTCACTACTTGACCTTGCCTTAACTGGTTGGGTTACCACACGACCTTGCCTTCACTGGCTGGGTCACTACTTGACCTTGCCTTAACTGGTTGGGTCACCACACGACCTTGCCTTCACTGGCTGGGTCACTACTTGACCTTGCCTTAACTGGTTGGGTCACCACACGACCTTGCCTTCACTGGCTGGGTTACCACACGTTCAAGCACCCCGAATTGTGAGAGGCGAGGGGACTCACGTTAATCAAGCACCCCGAAGGGAACAGAAAACTGCTACGTCCACGTCGTTGTTCCTGGGTTACGCTAAAAGCAGTTTCTTGAGAAGTAATTAATGAGTAATAAAAAATAATGAGAAGTTTGTTTTAAGACTAATTTCGAGTATTAACAATGAAAACGTAGTATTTTTATTGTTAATTTATTGCAGAATCGTAAGCATGGGTTCTCAGTAAGAGAAATCGAAGAAATTGAATTTCGTCGATTACAGCGCCATCTATCATGAATCGAGAAAAATGTTTCAGACAAATTGTATGTGTTTTTAGCCAAAGATTCCGAATATGCAATAAAAAATAGGGGTTCCCATTTAAGATTTCAAACTTGCCCCCCCTCACCGCCCAGGGGGAGGGGTGGGGGGGCTGATTTTAACGTCATTGTACGTCCCCCTCGAAATGACGAAATTTTTGATTCTAAACATTTTTTCGTAGTGTGCTTATTTTTCGAGTTATTTGGCTGCCTAAGTTAAAATGGGTCACCTTGTATATATACAGGGTGGCCCATCGAAAAGGAAACAAACTGAATAACTCTTACAAAAATGATTTTTCGAAAAAATGCAAAAACATGTCAATTATTATTGGAAGGGGGACATCTATTGACGTAAAACTCTTACCCTCAACTTCCACCCCCTAAGCGGGGGGTGGCAACCCTTAAAAATTTTAAACGAGAAGGGGGGTCGAATAATATATCATTGGAAAGGTCTCTCAATTCTCTATAATTCTACGTTTAATTTTTTAAATTTGATCGATTTGTTTAGAAGATACAGAGTGTTTTATCTAAAACAAATAAATCTTTATAATCTTTAACCAGGTCATTAATCGGTTGCAAGAGGTGTTCAAATTGTGTTAGTTAGCGTAGTAATTGTTTGAAATGTTGATAAAGCTTAAAGCTTTCAAGTTTTGAATTTATTCCACGTCAATGTGTATACTCCAATGTTTTGATTCTTTCTCTTTCTCTCTCTTTACTACTTTGCCTACACTGAAGAAAATTTCTACGTCAATGTGCTCCAATGTTTTGGTTTTTTCTTTGCTACTTTTTGTTACACTGAACGAAATTTAAACTTATACGAAGCCTAATCTTTCTTCAGTGTGCTTCGATAAGCAAGATCAGTACTTATCTAGTATTTGCGACAAGTAAATTTCATAATTCGTTGTTTTGACATTATGGTTTATTCGATTGCAGAAAGGATCGAAATAATTGCACTTTATTTTGAAAATAATAAATGTGCTAACAAAACAGCTGAGCTGTTCAATCAAAGGCATGCAAATAAACATGTCAATCGTAAATACGTTTTGCAGTTAGTGGCAAAATTTAAACAGACAGGATCTGTGGTTAATAAAAAACGGAATGCTGAAAATCGTGTACGATATGAAGCGGTGGAAATAGCGATTTTAGGCCATGTTGCTGCTGATCCTACGTTGAGTACAAGGCAATTATCTGCTGTATCTGGTGTTAGTCGAACCAGTATTCAACGAATTTTAAAACATCATAAGTTTCACCCATATAAAATTAAGTTGTTACAGGAACTTAATGAAGACGACTTTGACCGTCGGTTGCAATTTTGTGAGGTCATGAGTGAACGAATAACGAATAATCCAAATTTCCTCTTTAATATTTGTTTTTCTGACGAATGTTCTTTTTTTCAAAATGGTACAGTAAATCGCCATAATTGTCGCTATTGGGCAGATTCTAATCCAAGCATATTTTATGAAACCCATACTCAACACCCAAAAAAATTAAATGTTTGGGCTGGCATTTTTGGTGATCGTATTGTTGGTCCCTTTTTTCTATCTGGCAATTTAACTGGAGATATGTATTTGGAACTGCTAGAAAACATAATTGATCCAATGTTAACCAATATTATCGAAAATGATGAACATTATCTCGAAGATCAATTAATATTTCAACAGGACGGAGCTCCTCCACATTATACACTGTCTGTTCGTAAATATTTGGATCAAACTTTTCCAAATCGTTGGATTGGAAGAAGAGGCACTATTGAATGGCCTCCTCGTTCTCCAGATTTGTCGCCACTGGATTTCTTTTTATGTATACACATAGTAATATCTTTCATAGTCATCTATATTTACATCTATATTTTTATAATACAAGTAATTACAAATAACTTAAAAAAATGACACTAAATATTACTCTAAATATTATTACTCTAAACTGTATTACTTGTATTACTCTAAACTGTTACTTCAAGCTATTCCGTGTGTTTGCTGATGAAGATTTTGTAAGCCGAAACAACGTATTAATTCTATTGAATTTCTTTACATTTTCTTTTATTTGTATTAACGTATTGCTCGTTTTTTGGCCTATTCGACTTGTCTATTTTAAAAAGATAATTATTTTTCAGATAAGATAATTAAAGATTTTTAAGATAAGATAATTATTTTTCATAGTTATGAGTTTTAAGACTCGCAAAACACTATATAAATCTATTTTAATTTAAATTAAATAAGAATTTTTATATTAGAAAACAATATAATAAATGCTGCTTTGAACTCTGCTGAAAGACACAAAAATTATTACATTTATTAAGCAAATAGTTGTTTTATTTTATAAAAAGAATTGATACATAAGGATTCATACAATTCTTTTTGAATTTTTTCTAATGCCAATAATATAGCGGCTGCGACGGCGGGAATGAATATTTGGTTGGCGGCGGCGGCGGCGGCAGCAGTAGCGGGTACGCATATGTGTTGGTTGCTGGCGGCGGCGGTGGCGGTGGTGGCGGTGCGTAATACGCCGGCGAATAAGTTGGCGGCGTGTACGCCGGCGGAATATACGCTGGCTGTGCATATATTCCGCCGGCGTATCTCTCCATCTTCCTTCGCTCCCGCTGTACCGCGCGGCGTACCATCTGGTCCACGTTCTGAAAAATAATTTTATAAACAATTTTATAAACAATACATAATAAAAGATAGAATAATGCTTGTGTCGATGATGCTTGAGAGAGAGTGAGAGAAAGAAAGAGAGAATGTACGAGCGACCGTGCGAGCGAGCGCGTGCGAGCGAGCGAACGTGCGAGCGAGAGAGAGAGTGAGAGAAAGAAAGAGAGAATGTACGAGCGAGCGAACGTGCGAGCGACAGAGAGTGAGAGAAAGAAAGAGAAAATGTACGAGCGAGCGAACGTGCGAGCGACAGAGAGTGAGAGAAAGAAAGAGAAAATGTACGAGCGAGCGAACGTGCGAGCGACAGAGAGTGAGAGAAAGAAAGAGAAAATGTACGAGCGAGCGAACGTGCGAGCGACAGAGAGTGAGAGAAAGAAAGAGAAAATGTACGAGCGAGCGAACGTGCGAGCGACAGAGAGTGAGAGAAAGAAAGAGAAAATGTACGAGCGAGCGAACGTGCGAGCGACAGAGAGTGAGAGAAAGAAAGAGAAAATGTACGAGCGAGCGAACGTGCGAGCGACAGAGAGTGAGAGAAAGAAAGAGAAAATGTACGAGCGAGCGAACGTGCGAGCGACAGAGAGTGAGAGAAAGAAAGAGAAAATGTACGAACGAGCGAACGTGCGAGCAAAAGAGACTGAGAGAAAGTGCGAGCGAGCGAGAGAGAGAGAAGAGAGAGAGAGAGAGAGAGAGAGAGAGAGAGTAAGAGAAAGAAAGAGATGTACTTACTTTCCGTAAAACGGCGTTATAACGAGGCGCCACCCTCCTCTCCGTCACTGGTGTATCTTGTGACGGCACTGTCACCGTCTGTTCTTTTCGTTCTGCCGGTACCGCTTGCCCTGGCGACGGCGCCGTTTCATGTCCTTCGCTTTTCGCTGTAAAAAGATTATTATTGAAGCAGCAGATAAAAATTATTCTACATTGTATATATGTGTATACTTACATTTCCGGTCCGCTCTTGATGACATCGTGGCTTCGAATGGGATCTGAGACGAAGCGAGATCGCCGAGTCAACAAATGCACGTCTCAACAAATGAACATCTCGTCCACGAAACTTCGCTGTTTCATATCGCGCGCGTGATCTCGCTGCGCTGGTACTACCGTGTCTCGTGATATCTTCTTTTTTTCACACACACAAGAAACACTCAGAAATTCTTTCACGGCAATGCTGCGATACATACGATTTTATGTTTCCCGCTTCTAAGTAAATAAAATGTGCATTATTCTTTTTATTCTTTAATATAAATTAGTAATTATTTGTAAAAAATATTTTATAAATTTGGATACAACATACAGATTTGAAATAATAATAATAAGTTTTTTCATCAATGCACTTTTCGGAAAATTACTGAAATACAAATTCATAAAATCGCACATGTAAAAAAAGAATGTTTTGAACTCGAGATTTCCAGCGTAGGTTTAATATATTGTAAATAATAAAGACACAATATATTAGTATATTAGTAGTAGGAGTATGTAATAACATATGTGAAATTCAGCTAAATCCCAGGTGAGAAGCTTGATTATCTTCTTGTAAAAAATATAGTTTTCGAATCTCGATCGCCAAGCGTGTCAGCTATAGCGAGAGGGAGAGAAGGGAACGGAAGATATGTCTGCGTTCTTCTAGCTAGCCGAGCGCACGTACACGGCTTTTTCCTCGTGTGCGCGCTACACCACGCACACGAGGAAAAAGCCGTGTACGTGCGCTCGGCTAGCTAGAAGAACGCAGACATATCTTCCGTTCCGTTTTCTCCCTCTCGCTATAGCTGACACGCTTGGCGATCGAGATTTGAAAACTGTATTTTTTACAAGGAGATAATCTAGCTTCCCACCTGAGATTTAGCTAAATTTCAGTATGTTGTTACATAAAATTTATATACAAATAAACATTTAGTTTATAATAAAAATATGTGGACACCTATTGATACAGCCATGACGCGAAAAAGTGTACGCGTGGAGGCAGCGTGTTCTACCCCCCTTACGGGGGGGCTCCACTCACGCGTCGCGTAGTGTATACACGAAACAATAGATCGTGAATTACGCGGGAAACCGTTGCCGCGAATATAATTATTACTCGTGAGGAAAACATACGCGTGAAGTAGTGCGTTTTCTCTGAATGCGTGAGTTTTAGTGTTAGTGTTTTTAGTGTTAGTGTTTTTAGTAACTGATCCAATGGGACGGAAAATCGATGACAAACAAAGAAGAAAATAAGAAGAAAATAGAAGAAAATAGAAAGAAGAAAATCTTACTTTGAAACACAAAGTGTGTTATATTTGGAATATCCTCATCTAATTGAAGCAAGTTGTAGCAAAAGCATACAAATTATTGGAGGAAATTGTAGTAATCACTGGCGATGTATATTTTTTGACGGCACCAAGCTTCGAGTGTACGACAGTCTACCTGGTACTACGTACGATAAATTGGTGTTTAAAGAAAAAAATTACATTCATCGTCGTTATCCACAAATAAATGCAAATAATATAATATTTGAAAAGGTTCAAGCACAACCTGATAGCACGAGTTGTGGAATTTATGCTGCAGCTTTCGCTACAACTATAGCTTTAGGAGGAAATCCTTGTGATAAAAAATATTCTAATCGCGTGGTATTTATGAGGCAACATTTTCTTGATATTATAATAAACAATGAACTGTCGCCTTTCCCAGATTGGTAAAAATTCCAATAAATATCTTTGAGGAAAAGACGCTCAATGCGAAAAACTTATTTGTCGGAGACGAAAAAAAAACATATTGTGTTGTGTGTTGTTCTCAACTAGAAACATCAATAATTAAATGGGTGATAAAGAAATCCATTTAATTATTGATGTCATTTAATTATTGATGTTTTCAAAGATATATTATTCTATCAACACACGTTTTGGAGACAAAATGTATCAAATTATATAGTCCAAAAATGTATATTTGCATGTATTATAGTTTTCAAAATTATATCGATTTCGCAGATAATATAAATGTAAATATTGCAAATATCTTTAGACATAAAGCGTCTGCAAGAATCTTTCTCGATTTACACCTACCTTGCCGTGGTGAGAAAGCTTTAATACTAAAAGGTGTATATTAAAATAGATTTAATAAATAAACTTGGAAATGACATTTTATGTTATGTCTTGCCTTATGTGATTTTTTATTTATATTGTTTTATGAGACATTCCATATATACACACTTATACACGTATGTGTATGTATAACAAGTGCATATTTATATTTTTCAATTATATGTATATACACAATGAGACACTCTATATACACATTCACACACACACGTGCACGCACACAAGTGTGTACATATGATGTGCAACAAGCTATGTGTGTATATTTTTTATAATTATATAATTATATAATATATTATATATATATATATATTATAATATATTATATAATTATAAAAAATATATACACATAGCTTGTTGCACATCATTTATACACATTTGTGTGCATGCACGTGTGTGTGTGAATGTGTATATAGAGTGTCTCTTATACAGGGTGTCCCATTTTAATGTACCACCCCAAATAACTTTTTTATTTTTGGTTGTAGAAAAAAATGTTTCAGACAAAAGTTGTATGGTTACGAGGGGGACATAACATTATGCCATTAGTTTAACATTGAATAGTTGCTTGAAGATTACGTGACAGTCACCTTCAATTTCTTAAATGGAACTATTTACTTTTCATTACATATTCTTGTAGCTTATCTCAAGAGCTTTTCAAAACACTATAATAAAGTATTTTTTTATAAAGTACTTTTTGAGTTACGAGGCTTGAAAGATACAGTATTTTGACATAAAATACAAAATATCTTAAGAAACATTTAGTTTTCGATTCAGATAATCTTATCTTGATATACAGGGTGTCCCATTTTAATGTCCCACCCCAAATAATTTTTTAATTTTTGATTGTAGAAAAAAATGTTTCAGACAAAAGTTGTATGGTTTCGAGGGGGACATAAGATGGTGGCATTAGTTTGACCTTGAATAATTGCTTGAAGATCACATGAAGGTTACCTTCAATTTCTTAAATGGAACTACCTACTTTTCATTACATATTCTTGTAACTTATCTCAAGAGCTTTCCAAAAGCTTTCCACTATAATAAAGTATTTTTTCATTATTTACTTTTCGAATTGCAAAGTACATACTTGTGATGTTTGGTAACATTATAACATTTTTTTTTTCAAATCAACCATGTGTTTTCTTTACACCAATTGATTGATTTCATTATTCTATGCAAAATATATCAAGATAAGATTATCTGAATCGAAAACTGAATGTTTCTTAAGATATTTTGTATTTTATGTCAAAATACTGTATCTTTCAAGCCTCGTAACTCAAAAAGTACTTTATGAAAAAATACTTTATTATAGTGTTTTGAAAAGCTCTTGAGATAAGCTACAAGAATATGTAATGAAAAGTAAATAGTTCCATTTAAGAAATTGAAGGTGACTGTCACGTAATCTTCAAGCAACTATTCAATGTCAAACTAATGGCATAATCTTATGTCCCCCTCGAAACCATACAACTTTTGTCTGAAACATTTTTTTCTACAACCAAAAATAAAAAAGTTATTTGGGGTGGTACATTAAAATGGGACACCCTGTATATATAAAATTGATTAAAATTTGACTCTAAGTGAAAGTACATAAGTGATATGTTATTCTTATGCACATAATATAAATGTATATATTGATGCATATATATATATTTTTCAATTATATTATATATACAATGAGACACTCTATATACACATTCACACACACACGTGCACGCACACAAGTGTGTACAAATGATGTGCAACAAGCTATGTGTATATATTTTTTAATTAAATAATTATATAATATATTATAATATGTAATATATATATATATATATATATATATATATATATATATATATATATATGTATATATACGTCAATACGAACAATAAAATTGTGTAATCATCAGACACACATGTTTTACTGTCATCAATGTCATGCTTACATATGCTTATATATGTGTATGAGATGATAAATCAGTAAATAATATGTGATATTGTCTGATTTCAACATATTGGGTGTGTGTCAGAAAGAGAAAAGACGCTATTAGCATTGACACCGTCATTCTATCTTTGTCACCAATTGAACAAAGATAGAATGACTGTTAGCCCTAAAAGCGTCTCTCCGAACACACCCTTGAACACAATAAGAAATTGTTTTTTACGACATCTATCGGAATTATATATGTCGGAAATAGCGGAATTAAAATTGTTGGTCATTTACCGACAATTTTAATTCCGCTGAAATGATGGCGCTATCCCGTCGGAGTTCGTCCATGCGTTTAGGATCCTCTTAAGGGGATGCTGGAGTCGTCTGTTTTACCTACAAAATTACTAAATTTTTCTAACACACGGCATTTTATATTGGCTGTATAGAATTAAAAATCCTTTTCCAGGATTAAAGTATACACCTAAACGAAGTGCGCTTGCCTCCTATATTCACTGAAAAAGAAAAAAGTAATAAAAAGTATAAATTCACATATCCATTTACCGACTTTCTAAATTAACATGGCGTCTCGACCTGTCAACTCATGAAAATATTCGCTTCGTATAAAAGTTATGTAGCTTTTATGCACAAAACAATACCCAAGCGCACTGTAGACGGCCCAGTAGAGCATTGTAAAATTGTAATATAAACTGAGTTATAAACTGAGCCCAGTGGTCTAATTAATAAATGCCATGTGTTAGAAAATTTCAGTCCCTGTGCGCCCGAAATATCGGTACAACAGAGTGAAAAAAGTAACAAATTTAGTTCATAGATATTGTAGTAGAGGGTGTTGCAATCAGGAGCGAAAATCGCACATCACGCACACGAGGAAAAAGCCCATGTACGTGTGCGCTCGGCGTTCGGTTAGCAATGAGCGTGGTCGTGTTAGTAAGTCGAGCGGCTAGAATGCTGGAGATCACTAGTTCGAAACAATCCTTTTTCTTCTATTTCTTAAAAACATTTTTTTTAAATGTGTCTAAATAATTTATTATGCAATATATTTAACCTATATTAATCGTTAAAAAATATTATATTTATATAATAAAATATACAGGGTTGGGCAGAGGAACCTGACACATTTTAGCGACCTCTAGTGCGGCCGTATCGAAACGGAGGGGTCCGTGCTTCCAGGAGCGTAAACTGGACGGTTGAAGGTTTTTTTTGAAGGTTTTTTCTTGCGCAAAACATTTAGTAACCGCTTGATCTCTCACAAAACTGAATTTTCCTGGCCGCCGCGTTCGCCAGATTTATCCGTATGCGACTTCTTCCTAAGGGGATATTTGAAGCAGAGGGTGTACGTTACTAAACCTCGAACACTCGACGAATTACGACTAATATTGAGGACTAATATTGAGGAAGAAATTTCCAAAATAACGGCTTTGTTGAACAAAGTTTTTGAAAATTTTGAAAAACGCCTGGAAATTGTATCGCCCATAACGGGTATCATTTGAACGATATCATTTTCAGTAAATAAAGAATTGTAAACCTTCAATTGTCTACTTTTTACTCGTGAAGCCACTAACCCCTTTCTTTCGATCCGGCCGCGCTAGGAAAAATTAAAATGTGTCAGGTTCCTCTGCCCAACCCTGTATACAGGGTGTTTGATAATTCGAACGTCAACCGTAAAATGCAAGTAGAGTAGGTTAAACTGAGTAGAAAAGTCCTGTATCATTTTGCGATTTTCGTAATAATTAATGAGATATTAATTAAAGAAGATTGACCAATACGCGCGAATCTAAGCGCGCGGCGAGAAGAGACAACCCACGATTATTGTGTAGCGTTTGAGTACGCGGGGAGAAGGAACAGCCTACCGTTATTGTCTAGCATTTTAGCGCGCGGGGAGAAGGGATAGCCACAACCATTGTTACGCGATTGTTTAGGCGCGTGACAAAGCGTTGCGAGAAGCGCGTAATACTAGAATACCGCGGCGACCGCCCCGAATTGTTCTCTCGCATTGTTTTGCATCTCTCTCTCTCTCTTTCTCTCCCTCTCGGTAGGCTGTTCCTTCTCCCCGCGCACTCAAACGCTACACAATAATCGTGGGTTGTCTCTTCTCGCCGCGCGCTTAGATTCGCGCGTATTGGTCGATCTTCTTTAATTAATATCTCATTAATTATTACGAAAATCGCAAAATGATACAGGACTTTTTTACTCAGTTTAACCTACTCTACTTGCATTTTACGGTTGACGTTCGAATTATCAAACACCCTGTATAATTATAATATTTTATATTTTATTTTATAATGTTTTATTTTTTTAATATTACATTTCATTGCTTGAAAAGTAGGTTTACCGAATCGGTAGATTACGTACATGACTGACTTTACAATTATTTCTTGTAAAATAATGGTACGAGTTATTGTACCATATTTTATATTAGTAGGAGAGGTATCAGTATGTAACAACATACTGAAATTTAACTAAATCTCAGGTGGGAAGCTTGACCATCTCCTTGTAAGAAATAATAGTTCTCGAATCTCGATCGCCAAGCGTGTCAGCCGTAGCGAGAGAGAGAGAGAAGGAGATGGAAGATATGTCTGCGCTCTTATAGCTAGCTGAGCGCACACGTACATGGCTTTTTACTCGTGTGCGCGCTACATCACGCACACGAGGAAAAAGCCGTGTACGTGTGCGCTCGGCGCTCGGCCAGCTAGAACACGGACATATTTTCGCATTATAAATTTTTATACATACATACATACATACATACATACATACGTACATATGTATATATATACAGGGTGACCCATTTTAATCTATGACCCCAAATATTTCCGTTCCCTTGCATTTTACAAAAAAATGTTTCAGATAAAAGTTGTATGGTTTTAAGGGGGTCATAAAACAATTTTATTGGTTTGACCTTGGATAGTCGTTTGAAGGTCACATGAAGGTCACCTTTAATTTCTTAAATTGAAACCATTATTTTTCATTACATATTCTTGTAGCTTATTTTGAGAGCTTTCCAAAACACTATAATAAAGTTATTTTCCATTAAGTATTTGTCGCGTTATGAGGTTTAAAAGTTACGATACTGCCGGCATTAGCATTATCCGAGATGTACCACGTGACGGTCAGATTTACATCTCTGTGTGTGTGTGTGTGTGTGTGTGCGTGTGTGTGTGAAGGCGGGTATTTAAAAATGATTAAGTATTTTATTGAAGGTATTCAAAGACACGTCCACCTTGCTGGATACATAAACGCAATCTTTTATGAAAATTGTTACGCACTCTATTAAGAACAGTTGGTGTTATGCTTCTGAACATGTTACGAATACGTTGCTGCATATTTTCAATAGTCGTCGGCTCAGTCTCGTACACTTTTTCTTTAACATATCCCCAGAGAAAAATAAATCCAATGACGGAGCTCCGTCATTGAGATATCAAGATATCAAGAGATATCAAGAGATATCAAGAGATATCAAGAGATATCAAGATAGTCCCTGACGTCGCGTGCTCTGTGAGCGAGCGCCCCGTCTTGCGTAAACCACATTCGAATACGTGTCTAAAGATCAACATTTTCTAAAAGAATCGGTAACTAATTTTGCAAAAAAAAATAAATAATTTTGCGCATTAAGGTTTGCTTGAAAGAAATATGGACCAACGTCTAATTTCTCTTGATATCATAGCATTTTTCTCAGTTATTGGTCCATATTTCTTCACTATTTAAATAATGTATTCGGAAGACAATGGATTGATTTAGGTAATCAAACTCAGGAGTGACCTCCTAGATCTCCGGATCTGACGTCATTGGATTTATTTCTCTGGGGATATGTTAAAGAAAAAGTGTACGAGACTGAGCCGACGACTATTGAAAATATGCAGCAACGTATTCGTAACATGTTCAGAAGCATAACACCAACTGTTCTTAATAGAGTGCGTAACAATTTTCATAAAAGATTGCGTTTATGTATCCAGCAAGGTGGACGTGTCTTTGAATACCTTCAATAAAATACTTAATCATTTTTAAATACCCGCCTTCACACACACACGCACACACACACACACACACACACACACACACACACACACAAGAGATGTAAATCTGACCGTCACGTGGTACATCTCGGATAATGCTAATGCCGGCAGTATCGTAACATTTAAACCTCATAACGCGACAAATACTTAATGGAAAATAACTTTATTATAGTGTTTTGGAAAGCTCTCAAAATAAGCTACAAGAATATGTAATGAAAAATAATGGTTTCAATTTAAGAAATTAAAGGTGACCTTCATGTGACCTTCAAACGACTATCCAAGGTCAAACCAATAAAATTGTTTTATGACCCCCTTAAAACCATACAACTTTTATCTGAAACATTTTTTTGTAAAATGCAAGGGAACGGAAATATTTGGGGTCATAGATTAAAATGGGTCACCCTGTATATACAGGGTGTAACAAAATCAAAGGCCAATACTGATAGGGTAGGTAGGGAATGGGGTGGAGATGGGAATGAGATAGGACACCTCTGTCCGATCATGCACCCCCGCGGAGATACAGAGGGTGGAAGTAGTACGAATCCGCGGCGCGCTATGACAAGCCGCTTGTCGGTGAAGCTAGTGGAGACAACACCACTACTCGCGCGCTCGCCTCACCGACAAGCGGCTTGTCATAGCGCGCCGCGGATTCGTACTACTTCCACCCTCTGTATCTCCGCGGGGGTGCATGATCGGACAGAGGTGTCCTATCTCAATCCCATCTCCACCCCATTCCCTACCTACCCTATCAGTATTGACCTTTGATTTTGTTACACCCTGTATATATACAGGGTGTCCTTAAATTCGCGCCCACGGAGTACAAGGCGTGATACTTTAGGCTAAAAGAAATAACTTTTTCCTTTAGCAAAATTGCGTGCGATAAGTAGTTTTTGAAGGAGAGCAGGTTGAAGTAAACCAGTAGGCGTTCTGGTGTAAGTGGCGCTCAGGGCCGGCGCGCGCGCTTCGCTCACTTGTATCAAATTCTTGACTAGTATGAAGCGCGCGCGCCGGCCCTGAGCGCCACTTACACCAGAACGCCTATTGGTTTACTTCAACCTGCTCTCCTTCAAAAACTACTTATCGCACGCAATTTTGCTAAAGGAAAAAGTTATTTCTTTTAGCCTAAAGTATCACGCCTTGTACTCCGTGGGCGCGAATTTAGGGACACCCTGTATATATATATATATATATATAAATCAATAAATTTAATAACATAAAAAACAACGGATAAATATGTATAATATATTGGTTTAAAAATAATTTCATTGGACTAATAAGATATTTGCGATTTAAATCACACTAATAAGCACGATCCAGTGAGATCTTCGAGTCGACATCGAATTGACGTCGAATTGATGTAAATTGCATCAATCGATATTAGTTTGATATCGATTTGATGGTCATTTCTTACTGGGGATATAAATTGGATAATTTTTAACTAGATTAACCATACATATTTAATTAAAAGTAATCCGATTTATGTCATGTTTGGTGTCATTTTAATCGTGAAAATCTCATTAATCCATTAAAATTATTTTTAAATCAATAAAATGAAAAATAAATGTTCTAGGTTTAATTTAATTCGATGTTTACTTTTCATAGATAAGTGAGCTCTTTAAAATCCTTCGATGCCGGAGCTTGAGGAAAGCGAGAGAGAGAACGAGTAAGGAGCAAGCGAGATGGCCAACATCAAAGAGAGTTCCGAAGTCTCGACGCGAGCCTATCTTAATCTCCAATCTTTCGTATTATATTTCATCTTACTATAGAAAATAAAATTTTTACATTTCGCATTTTATCGGTCCGAAAATAATTGTAATGGATTAATGAGATTTTTGCGATTAAAATGACATCAAACACGACATAAATCGAATAATTTTTAATTAATAAATTAAATTGATAAATAATTAATGTAGTTTGATTATGTAACTCGATTTATGTCGTGTTTGGTGTCATTTTAATCGCAAAAATCTCATTAATCCATTACAATTATTTTCGGGCCGATAAAATGCGAAATGTAAAAATTTTATTTTCTATAGTAAGATGAAATATAATACGAAAGATTGGAGATTAAGATAGGCTCGCGTCGAGACTTCGGAACTCTCTTTGATGTTGGCCATCTCGCTTGCTCCTTACTCGTTCTCTCTCTCGCTTTCCTCAAGCTCCGGCATCGAAGGATTTTAAAGAGCTCACTTATCTATGAAAAGTAAACATCGAATTAAATTAAACCTAGAACATTTATTTTTCATTTTATTGATTTAAAAATAATTTTAATGGATTAATGAGATTTTCACGATTAAAATGACACCAAACATGACATAAATCGGATTACTTTTAATTAAATATGTATGGTTAATCTAGTTAAAAATTATCCAATTTATATCCCCAGTAAGAAATGATCATCAAATCGATATCAAACTAATATCGATTGATGCAATTTATGTCAATTCGATGTCGACTCGATAGATCTCTTCTCACGTGCTTATTAGTGTGATTTTAATCGTAAATATCTTATTAGTCCAATGAAATTATTTGTAAGTCTATATATATATTGTATATATACAGGGTGTCCCATAAAACATCCATGCAAATTACTCCGAAGATAAGGGTGATAGCAAAAAATGACCTTAACAAACGTTGTAGGATTAAAAGGGGGCCAACTGAGGGTGACCTTGACTTTGATCTCGCAGTTGATTTTCAAGGTCATTTGAAGGTCAGAGTAATTTTTTTAAATGGAAACCCCTATTTTTGACACCGGATTCAAAAAGAGCGGAAAATTTTACGTCAGAAATGATATTTTAAATTTTTTTTGTGTGACCTTGAGAAGGTCAAATGAGGGTCAAATGTTGAAAAACTGCTTGCTGATTGTTTATTTAAATTTATAGGCGAAATAAACGTTATAAAAGTACCTTTAGCAGGTAGATCAAGCTCAAATGTGCCAACGATCGTGACCATTTTGACCTTGAGGTCAATTTTCAAGGTCATTTAAAGGTCAGAGAGATTTTTATAAACTCTTATTTTTGACACCGGATTCGAAAAGAGCGGAAAATTTTACGTCAGAAAAAATATTTTAAAGTTTGTTGGTGTGACCTTGAATAGATCAATTCAAGGTTAAATATTCAACAAGCACTCAAAAGCTGTTGCTTACATGTGCTAACCTTACTTTAGAACCACGCAAATTACTCCAAAAATAAGGGTAATAGCAATACCGAATTCGAGTTATCAATTTTTAAAGTTGTAGCTTTTAACACGTAAGATATAGGAAAAACGTGTGCTCAAGTGATTTATCAATTCGTAGCGACAATAATACTTGCTCGATTTTTTTAAAAAACTAGGATACAGTGCAGGATAATGCTAGAAATAACATTTAAAGAAACAAGGATTATTAGCAATTGCCGTTTTTGAATTATTGAAGTTCAAAGTGGTGTATCCGACATAATTTTTAAGAGTTTAAAGCATTTTGAGCGCAAATCGATTAACTGATGAACGTTCTTAAAATTGTTTTTAAATTGTACATACTTATACCGGCAACAAAAATTAAATTTTTTCTTGTTAAAAAATTGTACCTCACTTACATGTGTTGTGTACCATATATGTAAGTCTGAAATCTCTTATTCTTATTCTTGTCCTGACCGTCCAATACCGTCCAATATTGACCGTCGCTTGATAGTATGTACATATAATAACATCTAATTTATTTTGTCGTATGTTGACAAATGTTCTCATACATTTGAAACTCTTTTTTGCGATCGTTATTATCGTTAAAAAAATGCCTGACTACACTGCTAATGAAATTATTGACATTCTTCTTATTTTAGGAGAATGTCGACGAAACTATCGAGAGGCAGCAAGACTGTATCGTGCTCGATTCCCTCAAAAACAACATCCTAATCATACGGTAATACGTGACATTGAACTACGCGGTCGACAAGGAATTTTTGTTCGAAGAAAGAGGGCACTGAATGAACACGATTATGAATATAATCCTCGCTTTATTGCTGTTCTAGCCATGGTACATTTAAATGTTCACGTCAGTTTACGCGAAATCGAGTTAACAATGGGCATTCCAAGATCTACGGCCAGTAGATATTTACGACTTGCGCGTTATCATCCTTATCACATTTCTTTAAATCAAGCTTTAACTGAGGAAGATCATCGACGGAGAATAACATTTTGCCAATGGGCAACGCAACAAATTACTGATGACGAAAATTTCTTTAACAATGTTCTTTTTAGTGATGAGACTACATTTGAGAGTACTGGTATGTTGAATCGCCATAATTGCCACTATTGGTCTCCTGTTAATCCTCATTGGATGCAAGAAGTTGATCATCAGCATCGCTGGAGTGTAACAGTATGGTGTGGCATTGTAAACGGATATCTAATTGGACCTTATTTTTTTGAAGGTAACGTAACTCAACACACTTATTTACAGTTGCTCAGAGAGGAACTTCCACTTTTGCTAGAAAACGTTGATCTTCATACAAGAGCCAGGATGTGGCTACAACAAGATGGCGCTCCTCCACATTATGCCAGAATTGTCAGAGATTTTCTTAACGAAAGGTTCAACAACCGATGGATTGGTAGAGGAGGCCCTATAGCATGGCCACCCAGATCTCCGGATCTGACATCTCCAGACTTTTATTTATGGGGCTATCTAAAAAATACAGTCTAGCGCAACAGACCAACTACAAGAGCTGACATGATTCAAAGGGTTACGCAAGCCTGCTTAAATATTCCACGTCAAGTATTATTAAATACTATTAGGAACTTTGAAAGAAGAATAGAATATTGTCAACAAGTAAATGGTGAAACTTTTGAGCATTTTCTTCATTAAATGGTGACTGAAACACTTGGACTCTATGACTAAATGCACATGTAAGCGTGGAATTTTCAATGTTTTTTCAACTGTCTAGACTTATCCCCGATCTTGCCTTAACTGGCCGGGTCATCCCCGACCTTTTTTTTTTTTGTCGATGGAGAAATCCTTTATGGATACTCGAGGGGTTCGGGGGACCTCTCGGGTTATGCGGGACTCACCGTATTTAACCGGCATACCCGCTAAAACTCC
Organism: Crematogaster levior; assembly: GCA_901521435.1. Taxonomy (NCBI): domain Eukaryota; kingdom Metazoa; phylum Arthropoda; class Insecta; order Hymenoptera; family Formicidae; genus Crematogaster; species Crematogaster levior. Next base: position 49,682 of record CABEGB010001096.1, read on the forward strand.
ACCGGGTGACCTTCTTCTGCCTATATGGGGGGACCTGGGAACGCGTTAGCAACCTACCAGTTCCCCCCTAGGCCGTGGCCGTAATTGGCCCCTGCCCTTGGGGAGGGAGTAGTTACACTCCCTCCCCAATTAACCGAATCCCGGGGAAGGCCGGGTCACCACCGACCTTCCCCCGCCCCCCAGATGTTATGAGGGGGGGGCCGCCCCCCGATGTTGTTGGGGGGCTAGAGGTGGCTGGGGGCTCCCGCCCCCAGTCACCTCTTCTTTTTTCGCTTCCCCCCGGTCTTAAAGGGGGGATTATTATAAGGAGGAGGAGATGAGACAGGGGCAGGAGGCCAAACAAAGGCCTCCGCCAACGCTCTCCTAATCGTCTCCTCCAACTTTCTTCCTTCATCATCAGTTAGCCTGCTAAAGCTAACTGCGGGGTGGAGACGGGCTAGTTTGGGATCTTCCTTCTGATCCCCCGCCTCCACCCCGGCTTCCTCCGGTTCCACGGGGAGGACCGGAACCTCCCTCGTGGAAACTGCAACTTTGGGAGGCCCTCCAAGCGAGGGCCCCTTAGCTGCCACCAGCTCATCCCTAACTGGGAGGGGAGGAAGAGAAAACATCTCCCTCCCACATTCCTCCTCTCTTTTCTCCCCAGTCATGGGAAGGATCGCAGCCTCCGAGGAGACCGCCTTCTCTTCTTTACTTAGGGGAAAGCACGCCCCCCCCCCTCAAACACACTCCCCGTCGACTCGGCATTCTCTACCTCCATGGTCTCCCCTGCGGGAGAATCCGTCCTGGGGGGCGGATCCTCCCGCAAGGGAGAATCCACCACCATAGTCTCCCTTACGGGAGAATCCGTCCTGAGGGGCGGATCCTCCCGCAGGGGAGAATCCACCACCATTATCTCCATCTGGGGAGGAGACATCCCGGCTAAGGACGGGGGCCCCTCCCCAGGTGCCGCAGGAGGGGGGGGGTACAATTCCCCCCTCTTCTTCCTCTTCCTTCTCTTCCCTCCCCCATTGCGGGGAGGGACAACCGGGCACCCGCCCCCACCAATACGATGGGAAGCGGGGAGCCCCTCCTCCTCACACTTGGGGCAGTGTGCGGCCCTAGCCGCACACTGCCCAACGCGGTGCCCCTCCACCCCGCACCTGAGGCAGCAATCGCCCCGGTCGACGGTGGAGGGACACCACCTTCTTATGTGCCCTCTACCCAAGCACTTAAAGCACCTGAGGGGGGCACTAATCTCCGGGAGAGTCTGGGTCCCTACCGTCCTAAAGGACCCAGACTTCCTCCCCCTCCTAACCGCCGAAGCGTAGGTCCCGGAAACCCGGGAACCTACGCTTCCCAAACCACTCGGGGGGACAGAACCCCTCGAGCACACACACCCGGACCTCCTCTCCCCCTCTTCCAGAAGACGGAGGAGCCCAACAAGAGCTCCCCGGACCAAAGTCCGGAGAGCCCCATCATCCCCCGCAGTCGCCAAATAGTGCGGGGCGCCTGCGTCGCACGCCCCGCACCGCCCGTCGCCAGATGACGACATAGGGGGGGCCGGGACCATACCCCCCCTACGCCGGCCTCTGAGGGTCCGTTCCCTCTGAGGCGGTACGTCATTATCTTTGCTAATCATCCTTTCATTAAATTGTAATTTTTTTACTTGGTTGTCTTCCAAGGGGGGGTTATTTCGGAGCCCCCCACAGGTCGGCTGGGATAACCCCCCTCTAGGTCGGCTGGGATAACCCCCCTCACGAGTCCGACCTACCCGGGTTTTTTAACATGGTTATTCCTTCCATGTGTGCGCTCTTAGACCCCTGGGATTTCTCCCAGGGGAGCCCCTCCACCACGGCAAGGTGGCGCACAACGGAGGGGGGGGGGGTCATCCCCGACCTTGCCTTAACTGGCCGGGTCATCTCTGACCTTGCTGTTTGGTCAACACACGAACGATCTATTTTGATGATTGCGCAATTTCTTATTTTAATACACTACTGACTGCTCTTAGATAGGTGGCGCAACAGAGGGCATCAACCCGTTACCGCCAAGTGAGGGCTTTCATGTTGTTACCCCTTTTTGTAACGACATTCGGCCATTGTCTCTCTTTGAGTTGAATTCGGTTTTGCGCTGTAAGTTTTTAAGTGATCCTTTCGTTGGATTCTTGTCGTTTGAGTTACACTGATTTTTATTAACGTGTTCCCTGAGGTCAGGGGCACTCAGATTTGCAAATCTATATACCTTCTGAGAGCAGAGGTCACGCATTTTGTAGTACTACGTCTATCGAGATCATAGACTGCTATTGCGCATTTCGTGGTACGACGCCTATTGAGAGCATAGGTTGTTTTTTCGTATGAGATCTACGCCTATTGAGAGCATAGGCTGTCTTCTCTCGTATACGATCTACGCCTATTGAGAGCATAGGCAGTCCTTTTCTCATACTAGATCTACGCCTACCTATTGAGAGCATAGGCTGTCTTTTTCTCATAATAAACCTACGCATATTGAGCGCATAGGTGAACGCTTGGTTGTTAACCAAGCTTAAGTCAAGGTGGTCAATAATTACCTAAGTCATATCACCCAAGGTATTTCTTTGTCATTAACATTTTTGTTGTGTTATTTTCAGGTATTTTATCTTATGTTGTATAATTTATGTTATATTTTCTTGTAGCTATATTTTCTTAGTAACACTTATTTTCAATTAGTGTACTTGCTTAATTTAGACCAGTGCTGGGATTTACTTGCAACTTTCAGTCGGATTTCTTGACTCACGCCTACTGTTCCCCCTCCTATCGCTCGCACGGTAGCAACGCGTCGCTGGACGCTCGTAACTAACAAGTAACCCTACCCAAGTGTAAATCACCGATTTTTCTGCAACTTAGCATGGTATTAAAACATCGAAAAATATTTGACACGTATTTTTTTATATCGGCCCGTTTTGCATTTTAAGGGTAGAAAACACCCTTTTTCAATAAAAGGGGATGAAATAAATATCTCAAAAAGTACTTATTATATTTTCATGAAACCTGTTACTCGGGGGTTTTCGAGGTCGCTGATTACGAAAATGATGTCAGATTTTCAAAATTCAAAATAACGGATCCAATATGGCGGACAAATACTAAAAATCAATCGAACTTTCATGAAAGGCCATGGGACGATAAGTATACCAAATCGGCCCCAGAAAGATATCAGGCTCATCATTTCAAGAAATGTTAGTACCCATAAGATACTTCGATGCTGCCAGTTTCAGATCTTTACCTATAACCGTTTCTGGATAAATAAAAAAATACTGAAAATCAGTAAAAATTATTATTCTCAGCACCTTGTGAATCGATTGATCTGAATACCAAATATGTTTTAGGGGTTGATGGTAGCTTCTAGGAAAAAAAATAAGAGCTATATCGGTTCATAAGATCCTTAAAAAAAATGCGTTTATTTTTTTAATTTTAATTTTTAACTGTGTTACGATTACGTTAAAATTATGAGACTATGTTTTTTGAATTCCTCATTCAATTTTCGATGGAATTATGAGTTTTGGGAATTTTTAAAAACGGTACGCCATATTGAAAAAAATTAAAATCCGATTTTTTGCTCAAAAATCGATTTTTTTTATGATTTAACTCTTGAAATGATAAAATACAGAACTTTTGCGATTATTGTACTGTTCAAAATGACAGAAAAAATTAGAAACACTCATATGAAAATAATTGTTCTTTATTTTATAACTTCAATATTAATATTTAATTATGAACTAGAAGAAAAACGTATTAATTATATTAATCAGTAAATGATAAAAATCTTCCTATGAAGTGACTAGTCTTCATCGCTATCTTCATCAATTACTGTGGTGATATTGTCTTTATTGAATAAAGTATTAAGTACTGCTGCTGGTCTGGGGATTTTAGCCAAATATCGTCCGTGTGCCAAGTAAAAAATTATTGCAGCTACATGTGAACAACAACCAATTGTCCTCAGTCCATTAGCACATTCACAGCAATATCTTGATATTCCACTCCATCCAATTGTATTTGGTTTATATTCAATGAAACATCTGTAAACCTTTCTACCAATATGGCGAGATTGTACTAGAGCCTTCGATATATTGGTTTTATCTCTAACAAACTGAATCGTCATATTATCTGATTCATCTATCATCTCTGCTAAATATGATATTGCTTGTTTATATTGATAGGAACCCGTGAATAAAAGTTTCAAGTCTTTTTCGGTCATTTCTGGAAAATCTATCAAATCACTAGACAGAATTGTCTCAAATGGAAGTTTTTTTCGCTGCCAACCATTTTTGTCTACTTCTTCAGCTAATGTATTATCAGTATTATTTCGAGATTTTATTATTTTAACAATTTCATCTAAATACTCTGCATCAGAAGTTAGACGTTTGTTGTACTGATTGTGAAGGAACGACGCGATTCTATAAAAACTACCGACTCTGGGTAACATTTTATTATCGAATTTTTGGTCCAGTAGATGATATTTTTGTTTCAGCATTCCATGTATTGCTTCGACTGCCCAACGAATTTTTGTGACATATCTTGACGCATTAGATTCAGCAGTAGTTAAACGATTTCGTTTGCCTTTCAATGCCGGCATCAAAACTTGATAACCTTTTTCTTCTAAGTACGCCTGAACGTCACGAAATCCTCGATCAACAACAAAAACATCACCAGGTTCTAGTAGATTGCAAATACCATCAGAAGTATCGATAATGTCTTTCATTATAGTAGCGTCATTCATGTTGGGATGATAGGGCCCTAACATATCTACTATATATCCATTTGTCGTACAAATAGTAAATGGCTTACATAACGGTACTTTCTTCTGCCCAGAGAAAGATTTTCTTTGATATGCGTTATTTGAGCTCTTTTGGTGACGAGCATACGTTCCATCGCAAATCAAGAAAAGCTTATCACTGAGATCAGCGAAGAAACTTTTTAAAAGTGGTGATGAATTATTTTGAATTAGATCATCTCGAGACACAGATCGAAAACCAAAATACCGAGGTAATACATCTTTTTCAAATGATTGTATCATTTGTTCACAATATTTTGAAACCAACTGTTCATTTTCCAATTGTAAAGTCGCTGATATCAATCTGTTTGAGTTACCAGTACGTAGCTTGAATAAAAATACGATGAAAGCTTGAGTGACCGTACGAGAATCTGTATTCCTCATAGTTGATAATAAATCTCGTAACTCGATGATGTTTTCACGTCTTAATCCAGTAAATATGTGAAGTTGCTCATCAGGTATACGAAAATCATCCATTTTATCAATTAGTGTAGAGTCACATTCAACATCTAAGATTTCCATCATTTTGGTTAATTCTTAATCCAGTAAATATGTGAAGTTGCTCATCAGGTATACGAAAATCATCCATTTTATCAATTAGTGTAGAGTCACATTCAACATCTAAGATTTCCATCATTTTGGTTAATTCTGACGATTTCAAAAAACTCCAATTAGAATAAACTTTCAATAAATTCAAATCTTCAGTATAAAAGCGTTTTTTTATGAGATGATCGCTGCAGCATCGATTTCCATCCGAAATGAAAATTCTTTTCTTGATAAAGCATTGCATACGAGCATCTTGAGGAACAACTACCAGATTTCGATTTGAAACCGAACATACACAACAATATCTGTGAGTTGCAACAGTTCTTTTAATTTGAACTTCAATACATTCTTCTGTATCATCATCACATACAACATTTAGATTAAATGATGGATCATCAGTACTTGATTGAGACAAAGTCATCGATGATAAGTTCGATTCAGTTCTTGCTAACAATTCACTTGTATCTGAAGGTAATTCATCTTCCAACGATGTTTCCTGATCCTCGTCGTCAAGTTTCGGTTTTTTATATTTTTGTACACGACAATTAAAACACAAAACATCACCAACTACAATTGGACGATCATAAATCGTTGAATACTCTTCAGCATCTTCGTCAGATTGTATATGTTTTGGAGCACCTTTTTTTTTTTATGAATTTTGCACAAATACAACACTTTGGATTATTAGTTTTAGATGTCGACATATTTTCACTTAAATAATAATAAGTTAAATAAAATTAATCATTACATACAGACAAAAGTACAACCAAAACTTGTTCAGAATGTCAACAGTAAATAATTTTAAGGTTATCTACAGATTTCGTGGGTTTTCACGAAAATAAAAAACGATATTATTAGTTTTGAATTACAGTGCCATCTTATGATTGCTGAATTAACTAACAGTTAAGCGGGAACGTTTAAATTCTTTAAAACGTACTTGAATTATTCAAACAATATTGTTTTATACTTATTTAATCATTATAGTGATAAATAAAGTTTATAATAATGATTAAGTTCATGAAATAAGAAAAAATTATTTTCATATGAGTGTTTCTAATTTTTTCTGTCATTTTGAACAGTACAATAATCGCAAAAGTTCTGTATTTTATCATTTCAAGAGTTAAATCATAAAAAAAATCGATTTTTGAGCAAAAAATCGGATTTTAATTTTTTTCAATATGGCGTACCGTTTTTAAAAATTCCCAAAACTCATAATTCCATCGAAAATTGAATGAGGAATTCAAAAAACATAGTCTCATAATTTTAACGTAATCGTAACACAGTTAAAAATTAAAATTAAAAAAATAAACGCATTTTTTTTAAGGATCTTATGAACCGATATAGCTCTTATTTTTTTTCCTAGAAGCTACCATCAACCCCTAAAACATATTTGGTATTCAGATCAATCGATTCACAAGGTGCTGAGAATAATAATTTTTACTGATTTTCAGTATTTTTTGATTTATCCAGAAACGGTTATAGGTAAAGATCTGAAACTGGCAGCATCGAAGTATCTTATGGGTACTAACATTTCCTGAAATGATGAGCCTGATATCTTTCTGGGGCCGATTTGGTATACTTATCGTCCCATGGCCTTTGTCACTCGGTGGTTCTAGAGATCGCTGATTACGAAAATAAAAAAAAAAAAATTAAAAAATTAAAAAAAAGCAATCTCGTTAGAAATGATATTTAAGTGCGCAAATGCATTATAAAAAAAATATTTGTCGATGAACAGATTTTAGGGTATCAACCCTCCTTAATACGTTTCAAACAAATTGGATTATTTTTTAGTTTTTCCGTCTGCCATACTGGATTTGCTATTTTGAATTTTGAAACTCTGATATCATTTTCGTAATCAGCGACCCCGATAACCCTTGAATAATGAATTCCAAGTAAATTCGATTGATTTTTAATCTTTCGTCCGCCATATTGGATCAGCCACTTTGAATTTTGAAAATCTGACATGATTTTCGTAATCAGCGATCTCTAGAACCACCGAGTGACAAATTTCATGAAAGTTCGATTGATTTTTAGTTTTTTGTCCGCCATATTGGATCCGCCATTTTGAATTTTGAAAATCTGACATCATTTTCGTAATCAGCGACCTCGAAAACCCCCGAGTAACAGGTTTCATGAAAATATAATAAGTACTTTTTGAGATATTTATTTCATCCCCTTTTATTGAAAAAGGGTGTTTTCTACCCTTAAAATGCAAAACGGGCCGATATAAAAAAATACGTGTCAAATATTTTTCGATGTTTTAATACCATGCCAAGTTGCAGAAAAATCGGTGATTTACACTTGGGTAGGGTTACTTGTAAGAAGCGCAACGCTTGTCTCAGGGACGTATCACAGTATACGTATTACAGTACGTATCACAAATGTACAATGCTCATCTAATAGCACCGCAAAGTTTTTATTAAAATTTTCTCTTTAATATTTTATATTAATAATTAAAATAATTTGTATTAATAATTAAAATAATGTTTATTTTATTATTAATTACGTATATGTTTTGTTTACAAACAATTAAAAATTTTTGTATTTTATTCAAAACTCTTAACGCGCAGTTGCAATCATATCGATTTATGTAAATCGATATGATTGCAACTGCGCGTTAAGAGTTTTGAATAAAATACAAAAATTTTTAATTGTTTGTAAACAAAACATATACGTAATTAATAATAAAATAAACATTATTTTAATTATTAATACAAATTATTTTAATTATTAATATAATATTATTTTAATTATTAATATAAAATATTAAAGAGAAAATTTTAATAAAAACTTTGCGGTGCTATTAGATGAGCATTGTACATTTGTGATACGTACTGTAATACGTATACTGTGATACGTCCCTGAGACAAGCGTTGCGCTTCTTAGTTACGAGCGTCCAGCGACGCGTTGCTACCGCGCGAGCGATAGGAGGGGGAACAGTAGGCGTGAGTCAAGAAATCCGACTGAAAGTTGCAAGTAAATCCCAGCACTGATTTAGACTTAAAGCATTTTGTTTTCAACCTGAGATGATTTGCATGTCAAGGACAGATACCGAATAAAGTTCAGTAAAACTGTATACTCACGTATATTCATTGCACATCACTACATGAATAAGCTTACCTCAATCCTAAACACCTTGCCTTAAATGGCCGAGTCATCTTCGATCTTGCCTTAAATGGCCGAGTCATCTTCGATCTTGCCTTAAATGGCCGAGTCATCTTCGATCTTGCCTTAAATGGCCGAGTCATCTTCGATCTTGCCTTAAATGACCGGATCATCGACAAACTTGCCTTACCATAAAAATAATGAAGTTTTAAACACTTGATCTTAATTAAGTTAATGTTAATTAAGTTAATGTCAATTAACTTAATTAACATTAATTTAATTAACTAGTAAAGGTCACACACCTGAACGCAGAATTTTGTGCTCTTTCAGAATCCATGGTCAAAAATAAGAGTTCCTATTTCGACAAACAAAGACTTAAATAATTTTGAAAATCAACTCCAAGGTCAAAGTCGAAGTCACTCTTAATTGGCTCCCTTCGATGCCTACAACCTACAATACTTACTGGTTTTAAAGCTAAAGTAAGGTTAGCACATGTAAGCAACAGCTTTTGAGTGCTTGTTGAATATTTAACCTTGAATTGATCTATTCAAGGTCACACCAACAAACTTTAAAATATTTTTTCTGACGTAAAATTTTCCGCTCTTTTCGAATCCGGTGTCAAAAATAAGAGTTTATAAAAATCTCTCTGACCTTTAAATGACCTTGAAAATTGACCTCAAGGTCAAAATGGTCACGATCGTTGGCACATTTGAGCTTGATCTACCTGCTAAAGGTACTTTTATAACGTTTATTTCGCCTATAAATTTAAATAAACAATCAGCAAGCAGTTTTTCAACATTTGACCCTCATTTGACCTTCTCAAGGTCACACAAAAAAAATTTAAAATATCATTTCTGACGTAAAATTTTCCGCTCTTTTTGAATCCGGTGTCAAAAATAGGGATTTCCATTTAAAAAAATTACTCTGACCTTCAAATGACCTTGAAAATCAACTGCGAGATCAAAGTCAAGGTCACCCTCAGTTGGCTCCCTTTTAATCCTACAACGTTTGTTAAGGTCATTTTTTGCTATCACCCTTATCTTCGGAGTAATTTGCGTGGATGTTTTATAATGGGACACCCTGTATATATATGTATGTATGTATGTATGTATGTATGCTACAAGAATATGTAATGAAAAATAATGGTTTCAATTTAAGAAATTAAAGGTGACCTTCATGTGACCTTCAAACGACTATCCAAGGTCAAACCAATAAAATTGTTTTATGACCCCCTTAAAACCATACAACTTTTATCTGAAACATTTTTTTGTAAAATGCAAGGGAACGGAAATATTTGGGGTCATAGATTAAAATGGGTCACCCTGTATATATATACATGTATGTACGTATGTATGTATGTATGTATGTATGTATGTATGTATTTATAATGCGAAAATATGTCCGTGTTCTAGCTGGCCGAGCGCCGAGCGCACACGTACACGGCTTTTTCCTCGTGTGCGTGATGTAGCGCGCACACGAGTAAAAAGCTATGTACGTGTGCGCTCAGCTAGCTAGAAGAGCGCGGACATATCTTCCGTCTCCGTCTCTCCTCGCTATAGCTGACACGCTTGGTGATCGAGATTCGAGAATTATATATCTTACAAGGAAACAGTCAAGCTTCCCACCTGGAATTTAGTTGAATATCATATATGTTTTTATACTCTTCCTACTAATATACTAATATATTTACTTTTTTAATTAATATATTAAAATTAAACCTATATTAATATCATAAAAAATATTATATAAAAAATATAAATATATTATATAAATAATTTTATATAAATAATTAAACCTATATTAATATCATAAAAAATATTATATAAAAATATTATATAAATATACTATATAAATATAATATTTTTTATGATATTAATATAGGTTTAATTTTAATATATTAATTAAAAAAGTATTTTAATATATTAATTTTAATATATTAATTTAAAAAATATATTAGTATATTAGTAGGAAGAATATAAAAACATATATGATATTCAACTAAATTCCAGGTGGGAAGCTTGACTGTCTCCTTGTAAGATATATAATTCTTGAATCTCGATCGCCAAGCTATAGCGAGAAGGAGAGACGGAGACGGAAGATATACGTATATGTCCGCGCTTTTCTAGCTAGCGCACATGGACATTGCCTTTTTCTCATGTGCGCACTACCTCACACACACAGGAAAAAGCCGTGTGCGCTCGGCGCTCGACTAGCTAGAAGAATGCGTGAAAGAACGAGTAAGAAGCAAGCGAGATGGCCAACATCAAAGAGAGTCCCGAAGTCTCGACGCGAGCTTATCTTAATCTCCAATCTTTCGTATCATATTTCATTTTACCATAGAAAATAAAACTTTTACATTTCACATTTTATCAGTCCAAAAATAATTTTAATGACTTACTGAGATTTTTGCGATTAAAATGACACCAAACACGGTATAGATCGGATAATTTTTAATTAGATAAGTAATTAACATCTTGATTATAATCTAATTAAAAATTACCCGATCTATACCGTGTTTGATGTCATTTTAATCGCAAAAATCTCAGTAAGTCATTAAAATTATTTTTGGACTGATAAAATGTGAAATGTAAAAGTTTTATTTTCTATGGTAAAATGAAATATGATACGAAAGATTGGAGATTAAGATAAGCTCGCATCGAGACTTCGGAATTCTCTTTGATGTTGGCCATCTCGCTTGCTCCTTACTCGTTCTCTCTCTCGTTTTCTCGAGCTCCAGCGTCGAGGATTTTAAAGAGCCTGTCAAATAATACCTTATCATGTGTTATCTTAATTACTGGTGAAGAAAAGACTATTTTCAAAGATTTTAAAGAGCTCGCTTATCTATGAAAAGTAAACATGGAATAAAATAAAACTTAGAACATTTATTTCGCATTTTATTGATTTGAAAATAATTTTAATGGATTAATAACATTTTCACGATTAAAATGACACCAAACATGACATAAATCGAATTACTTTTAATTAAATATGTATGGTTAATTTAGTTAAAAATTATCTAATTTATATCCCATGTAAGAAATGACCATCAAATCGATATCAAACTAATATCGATCGATGCAATTTACATCAATTCGACGTCAATTCGATGTCGACTCTTCTCACTGGATCGTGCTTATTAGTGTGATTTTAATCGCAAATATCTTATTAATCCAATGAAATTATTTTTAAGCCAATATATATATATATATTAGCCATATAAATATATATATATGTACGTATGTATGTATGTATGTATAAAAATTTACAATGCGAAGATGTGGCTGCGTTCTTTTAGCTGGCCGAACGCCGAGCGCACACGTACACGGCTTTTTCCTCGTGTGTGTGAAGTAGCGTGCACACGAGTAAAAAGCCATGTACGTGTGCGCTCAGCTAGCTAGAAGAACGCAGACATATCTTCCGTCTCCTTCTTTCTCTCTCTCTCGCTACGGCTGACACGCTTGGCGATCGAGATTCGAGAACTATATTTCTTACAAGGAGATGGTCAAACTTCCCACCTGAGATTTAGCTAAATTTCAGTATGTTGTTACATACTGATACCTCTCCTACTAATATAATATATGGTACAATAACTCGTACCATTATTTTACAAGAAATAATTGTAAAGTTAGTCATGTACGTAATCTACCGATTCGATAAACCTACTTTTCAAGCAATGAGCGTGGTCGTGTTCGTAAGTCGAGCGGCTAGAACGCTGGAGATCTCGAGTTCGAAACAATTCTTTTTTTCTATTTCTTTTAAAATTTTTTTTAATGTGTCTAAATAATTTATTATGCAATATATTAAACCTATATTAATCTTTAAAAAATATTATATAAATGTAATATTAAAAAAATAAAACATAAAATAAAATATAAAATATTATAATTATATATAATTTTATTATATAAATATAATATTTTTTGACGATTAATATAGGTTAAATATATTGCATAATAAATTATTTAGACACATTTAAAAAAAATTTAAAAAAAATTAGAAAAAAAGGATTGTTTCGAACTCGTCATCTCTATCGTTCTAGCCTCTCGACTTACTAACACGACCACGCTTATTGCTTGGAAAGTAGGTTTATCGAATTGGTAGATTACGTACATGACTAACTTTACAATTATTTCTTGTAAAATAATGGTACGAGTTATTGTACCATATATTATATTAGTAGGAGAGGTATCAGTATGTAACAACATACTGAAATTTAGCTAAATCTCAGGTGGGAAGCTTGACCATCTCCTTGTAAGAAATAATAGTTCTCGAATCTCGATCGCCAAGCGTGTCAGCCGTAGCGAGAGAGAGAGAGAAGGTGACGGAAGATATGTCTGCGCTCTTCTAGCTAGCCAAGCGCACACGTATACGGCTTTTTCCTTTCCGAGCGCGTCAGCTATAGCGAGAGAAAGAGAAGGAGACGGAAGATATGTCTGCGCTATGATCTTCTACTATCCGAAGCTAGCCGAACGCCGAGCGCACACGTACATGAGCTTTTTCTTCGTGTGCGAAAGCGTAGTTTAGAGTTTATCGATAATGTAGAAAATCGACGGATTTAAAAACTCCGGTAAATTACCGACATTTTTAGTTCCATCTAGATGAGGGCGCTTTCCCGTCGGAGTTCGGCCGTCACTACAGCATCCCCTTAAAGGTTTTATTTGTGACGCTCCAGCTAAATGTTTTGTTACATATACTAAAAGCCATACTGGCTTTTTTTCATGTACAAAATGCATGCAAAAAAGAAAATATATTAAAGGTAGAGTTTGTTTTCCCAATATTACTGCAAGAAACAGAACAGATCAAAATTTTCGTAATAAGCTACAAGCTGAGCATCATATAGGGACATCAATTTTAGAAAATATACCTTGTCTTGACATGATTAAAAATTTTCCACTTGAATATATGCATCTAATTTTCCTGGGTGTTGTAAAGAAGCTTCTAGTTAACTTATGGCTTTTTAGAAAAACTCCGAATAAATTATCAAAAAATTCTATAGATAATATTTCAGAATATCTTATTATTATAAAACCGTATGTCCCATCTGAATGTGTGAGAAAAACTCGTCCACTTGAAGAAACTAAACGTTGGAAAGCAACAGAATTTAGATTCTTTTTGTTGTATTGTGGGCCAATTGTTTTAAAAAATTCGATATCGGACGAAAAATATTTACATTTCTTGTGCTTGCATGTTGCCGTTAGATTTTTGAGTGCTATCGAACTTTATCCTAATTACTTAGATTATATTCAATCATTATTAATTTACTTTGTTAAAAAATTTATAACTATTTACGGAGTAGAATACATTTCGCATAACATTCATGGTCTAATTCATGTTGTTGATGATTGCAGAATTTTTGGCAATTTAGATTCTTATAGTGCTTTCCCGTTTGAAAATTATCTGCAGCATTTAAAAAAATTAGTGAGAAAGCCTGATGGCCCTTTGGCTCAAATTATTAATCGTTTACACGAGCTTTAAAATATTCAATAATTCATTTATAGCAAAATGAGAAATTTTATTTTTTAAAGCCCATGTGGCGAGTTTTGATGTAAAGGATTCTGTATATTCTGTGGCATCTTCACGTACAGAAGTATCTGAATCACTAATGTCAGTTGATTTTATCTGGTCCGATGAATTATCGTTGTTTATTATATCATTATCATTCATATTGTTATCTGAGTTACTTTCATTTAAATAAAAATCATTGGTCAAATCATCATTATAATCACAATCGATAAGTGCAGCGTTTATATTCAATTTCTCTGTAAATTGTTCAAGATTTGTCTCGCTTAATAAATTAACAGCAGCATTACTTGTATTTATAATCGTTTCTTTACTGCTTGTACTTGTACTCGGTTCTTGATGAGGAAATCGGTGCGCGGATTCAAGAAAGGATATAATAGAAATTGTATCATCTTTTGCTCGTTGATAATATTTACTACGTACTTTCGGCATACTTAACTTATCACTATGTGGTTTGAACTTGGAGAACTTGGAAATTAGTAACGGGATGATATTAATATTTTTCGTGTCTTCTGATGAGCTAGGCTAGACAATTGAAAATGCGTTTTAGTATAGAGGCTCAGAAAAAAGTTTGATTTTACAATAAAAGCATTATTTAATTATATTAATTTTTCGACAACAATATATGATATATTTGTAAATAAATATAAAAATTTACTTCAATAAATACAGAATATGTCCTAAACTACATATTGGCAACTGACGATTCCCGACTGACCAGATAGTGAAATTCGCGAATATGTATTCCGTGTAAAAAATTTATCGTTGCGGGTTATGGGCGGAAATCATTAATTGATCGAATGCAGGAATAAATGTGATTTTAGAAGGCCTGGAGGTTATAAATCAACCATATAGAGCAAGAAATAAGAGATATATTATTATTTGATAAGTTTAACTTTTATATTTAAATAAAAGTATAATCAAAAGTAATAATCATGATGCTTTGTGAAATAATCATTTTATGTTTCAGATTATTTATTTATAGGTTATAAATGGGGGATACGGAGTTACCGACTGCAAACGTATAAAAAAATACACTTACTTGCACAACCTTTATTACTTGAAGAATTGGAAACTCTCTGTTGTCCTCCTTCTCTGCGATTAAGTATATATTTCCATGCAGATTTTGCTGTTTTCTTTCTACGGTCTTTCTTGCTACGGTCACACCTTGTTAATGAATCACACACAGAATGACAGTCACTCTTATTAACAAATGACAGTCGCGCACATAAGGCAACGCACGTCCAGACGCGGACGTCCATAGGACGTTTGAAATAATTCTCACATCCATCAGACGTACTACTCACGTCCATATATGATCCGTTCAAGTCGGATCTATGACGTACTTGAAATGGACATCCATAAAATATCCGTAATCGAATATCCACTAATCGTTCATGAACGTATATTTATGGGATATAATTTATATGTCCATGGACGTGAAGACTTAAAATGGATATAAACTGTATATCCATAGGATGTTTTGTGCTTATTGGGTTATAACTCGGAAAATATTTAACAAAAATAAACTTTCTTGTAGTCCCATTTTAATGATCCAGCCAGTGAAGGTAAGATCAGAACAAACTCCAGCCAGTGAAGGTAAGATCAGAACAAAATCCAGCCAGTGAAGGTAAGATTAGAACAAGATCCAGCCAGTGAAGGTAAGATCAGAACAAGATCCAGCCAGTGAAGGTAAGATCAAAACAAGATCCAGCCAGTGAAGGTAAGATCAGAACAAGATCCAGCCAGTGAAGGTAAGATCAGAACAAGATCCAGCCAGTGAAGGTAAGATCAGAAAACGATCCAGCCAGTGAAGGCAAGATTTTGTAATCAGTGAAGGCAAGACAGGACTATGTTCCAATCAATAAAATCAAGACATACACCTTATGGTATTAAATGTTCGAAGGCACGTCCGTTTTGTTGGATGCAACGCTCGAGACGACGGCGGAATGCTCGTCTGACATTTTGGAGTACAGCTGGAGTAATACTCCTGCACGCTTCTCGAATGCGGTTTTTCATGTCTTCGCTGGTCGTTGGTTCTTCTGCATAGACAATGTCTTTGACATAACCCCACAAGAAGAAATCTAAGGGAGTTAAATCAGGCGATCTAGGAGGAAATTCATGGATTTCGCTGCCTATACCAATCCATCGATTCGGGAACCTCCTGTTTAAATAATTTTTGACAATTCGAGCTTTATGTGCAGGTGCTCCATCCTGTTGAAACCACATTATACGGAGTACTTGATTGTCAACCGGTCTCAACAAATCGGATAAGTCATTTTGAAGGAAGTGTAAATAGTTTGCTGCGTGAGATTCTCCTCAAAGAAATACGGACCAATAATATGATCTCTCACAATTCCAACCCACACGTTTATTGACCACTGTCTTTGGAATTCTTGGTTTCTTTGCCAGTTAGGATTTACATCTGAATAGTAGTGACAGTTATGTCGATTAACCTGCCCTCTATTATTAAATGTAGCCTCATCCGAAAAAAGCAAGTTTTTCACAAAGGCAGGGTTTCTTTGGATTTGACCTTGAGCCCAATTACAAAATCGCATTCGGCATTGAAAGTCTTCCCCTCCTAGTTGCTGAGTTAATGTGATAGGGATGAAACTTAAAAGTCTTCGTAATTCTATTGGCTGTCGATCTTGGTATACCATGTTGTCTTTCAATAACTCTAGTAGATATTTGAGAATTTAGCATAACGCTAGCAATAGTAGCCACTGCCGTAGCTTCATTTGGACCCGTTTTCGTTCGTGTGCGTTTGAGTACGCCTCGGTGTTCAGCACGGTCAGACAGTTTCTTCATGACTTTTCTGTTAGGATGGCGTCTATCCGGGAATCTTACCGAATAAAGCCGTGCTGCAGCGGAGTAATTATTGCCTGACTCACCTACAATGCGAATCATATCAACTATCTCATTTGGTGGATAGTCGGCCATTTTCAATAAGAAAATTTCTTCAAACACCAAACAATGATAATAAACCTTACAACAAAACTTCGAATAACTTCGAAGGAAGTGATTTTCAAAGAAAATGACCCAGACAAAAATTATTGCACTCACAGACACATCCAATGGTGACCTTGAAATTGTCCTAAATTACCTATTATTTGATTTTCATTTGTTTCACAAACGCATTACCTATTATTACGTATTGCTTTTCATTTGTTGAACATACGCAACAAGAGATCATAGTATCCGTGATACACTGTACAATTTGAATAGGATCAGTTTGCTAAAGTGAATGCACATCGCATGGACATAAAGAATTAAAGAAGTTTTGTTGTAAGGTTTATTGTTATGTGGTTTATTGTTATGTTGTAAGGTTTATTATTATGTGAAACAAATGATACACGCAGCGGATGAAAAAGGAGATAACGATCATAGACAAAAGATGATCGCTTATGATCGCTGTTTGTCTGATCCGACGGACACGACGTCTGCAGTCGCGTGAAATATTTGCATGAGCGTGGTGCTCATTCGCAACAAAAATGAGATTTACTCCACAGGAGTACACGGACATGATAATTGTCTTTGGGCTAGCGGGCGAAAATGCGCATCTCGCAGCTCATATTTACGTGGATCGATTCCTCGCACGTGCACGACATCCGTCGGGACGTGTTATCTTAAGTGCAGTGCAAAAGTTACGTGAAAGTGGGTGTTTGGTGCACAACCGTGGACCAGCTGGTGGTCTAGTGCGTTATTAGTGCGTTATCTAGTGCGTTCGAGACGAGGAGAGGATCCTCGACAGATTCGAGGAAGACCCGGGGACGAGCGTGCGTCGCGCAGCGCGCGACCTAGGACTCTCGCGGTACGCGGTGCATTGCACTTTACGTGTGAACGCTTTGCACCCGTACCATTATCAGCGTGTGCGTGTACTATCGGTCCGTATCTCCTCCCGCCGCGTTTGAATGGCGAAATATACGCGGATTTTATAAGCAACGAGTTGCCAGTGCTTCTCGCCGATGTGCTTCTTCATATGCAGACACAGCTGATTTTCCAGCACGACGGAGCTCCTGCACACTTCTGCCGGCAGGTACGCGATTTTTTAGACGCGCATTATCCAGGTAGGTGTATGAGCCGTGGCGGTCCGATCACCTGGCCGGCACGGTCACCAGACTTAAACATCTTAGATTTTTTGTGTGGGGGGCATATAAAAAATCTGGTAGAACACCGGCGTAGAGAAAACGAGGTACGTGAAGCTATTGTTGCGGCCTTCGATACCATTACGCCAGAAATGGTGTACAACGCTACGCGCGATATTCGAAGGGCCGAACTCTGTCTACGAGAGAGAGGACGGCACTTTGAACAATTTTAAATAATGAGAGTGGATTAGGCCTACTGGGGATACCACTATAAAAAAAACGCACCATGCTATCTACCACAAGGTGGTGAGGAAATGATAGCGCCTGCTCATTTATTCGCCACGCAGAGCCACGTGATAATTTCACGTCATAAAGTCACGGCGCTGTCATACGGCGCTCGTAACTCCGCCTCTCAAAATCAGTTGTTATACAGTTGTTACTCGTTGCTAAGAAGTAAGCCATTTTTCTTTTACATCGACACCCATCTTTCATGTGACATCTCTATAGAGTCCCGCCTACCGGTTTCCCGTGCACTCATTGGCTTGTACGTTATAATTAATTACGAAATAAATATTGTAAAAATTACAAAATAATACGTGACAATCCTTCTATTTTGACCTATTCTATCTGCACTCTTCGGCTTTTCCAAAATGTTTCAGACACCCTGTATATATATATATATATATATATATATATATATATATATATATAGGTATATCAAATTTTGATAAAGGAAAAATCGTCTTAGAATTGTGTCAGGAATATGTCATTTTATGGAAGGTTATCCTGGATCACCCTGTATTGTATATGTATAATATATTTCAAACTCTTAAAAACTAAATAGCAAACTTTAAACGAAACAAATTAAAAGAACGCAAAAGAACAAATTAAAGGAACGCAAAATAATTGTAATTATTATTAATAATGTTATATGTAATTTATTTTTCTATATACAATACATACGACGAATAAAAATTCGTCTAAATTTGTGTGAATAATATTTTTATAATATATATGCATATATCAGTAAATACTAAATGCATAAACATATAAATACATATGCGCAAAATTCAATCAAATCAATTCTATAAATTGGTAGATAAAAAGATGACGAGAGCGAACGAGACCAAAGGGTACCATAAAATATGATACAATAAAACCAACATAGATCAGCTCAAAAAATCGCTCGATACAAAGCAGTATATTTCCTAATCCTATTCATATATCATTATAAGACGGTTTTTACTCACGAGAAACAGTTAAAAACAAAACGCTATCTATGAAAGAAATCTAGAACTAGCGGACAGCGAGGACAGTGTGCCATATTACGCGAATAAAAATTCGAATTTCTTTTATTGGCGCAAATATGCGCAGCTAAATGTTGACGTTTCTTTAACTTAGAAAGATTACCTTTCATTCTAGACAAAAAACACATTTGGGGGAAGTTTGGGTAATAAAGAAATACTCACTAGAGGCGCTGCCTGAGAAAGCGTCTCTCTTAGTGTACTTATTATTGCGATAAATATTATCACATGCCTCGGTGGTCGAATTGGTATAACACCCGCATGGAATGGGGGAGTTCCAGGTTCGAATCCTGGCTGAGGTAATATTTTTTGCAATAAATTCTTCATCTTATAAATTAGATCCATTTACCCCTAAATGTAAATTGAATTTAGATTTCAAAAAATTGGTGAATCACTGCGGTGAAAGTCTGACAAACCAAGTCGGCTCGCAGCTCACCAATCATATGCCAGTTTGACGTCAACTAATTCCCTTCATTTAAATTTGTAAAAATACTACTAGCAAAGAGAATGATCGTTGTTATAATAAAGAAATACTTCATCAAATTTATGTTTCTTTTTTCTTTTTTTAAAGCATTTTTAAGGCAATATTTATAAACAAATATAATCAATAATAATTTATTTCTTGTTTTTTAAGAAAGATTTAAAGTTAATTTAAAATTTTAGAATAAGTACAATTATGATCTATCGATCAAAAAATATAAAAACAATTCGAAATTGAATATTATCTATTACGGTATATATTTTAGAGTAGAGACATTTTAGTTTTTGTTTATTGAAAATATTAATAAAGAAAAAGATTAAAGGAAAAAAGTTATCCATTATGATATATTAGATGTTTAAATATAATTTTTGTGATGAAATTAAATTAAAAATTAAAATTTGAAAAAATCAATTTTTTCGCCTCAGCACCACTGTGCGACGTCACGCGTTTTCACACCTTAAACTTAGTTTTTATATGTTCCCGTCATGCGACGTGATTTTTAACTTGCACCATCAGATTCCTTGCCTCGAAAACTATAAGAAATAATATTTGTTTTACGTTTCCCGAGCTCAGCAAAAACGAAAACACTTTTTGTAACATCCTTCTTTTCCACTCAAATTGCATAAATCACTCTATAGTAAAAATGAGATGAGCAATTAATAACATTTATAGGAATTAAATTTTACAAAATATGAAAAATTGTTATAACTTTTCTAATTAATAATAAATAATATGTAACAATATTGCTTCTTATGAAGTTGTCCTAAATGAAGAATATTAGTGAGCTTACCCAAAGTAGTAAAAACTTTACATAATATAAATGCACCCGTCAATAACGACAATAACGATAATACGCATCGCGACTTGTCAGCACTTGTCGGAGAACACGTGCTATGCCGGAATGGAAGAGGCGGGAAAGAGAGTGAAATCGAAATGCGCGAGTTCCTCTTTATCTCACTATACTATATACGCGGCTTGAACGCTGGGAGGGGATACAGTAGCGCGCGCGCGGCACAGATTTCCGATCACTTACAACAGTGCTCGGAATTAGTTGCTATTTTCGAGCCGATTCCCGAGGCAACGCCTCCTATTCCCCCACTACCGCTCGACGCTCGAGCAGACGCTGCGGCCGAGCCGCCGACAGCGTGTCTCTCAGGAGCGTCTCTAAAGAAAAAGAAAGCTAGGACCTTTTATATTATTAATAGTATTTTCCTAAAGAAATAATTTCTGCTTTCGTAATAAATAATTAATCGAAATGTTATGAATATATTATGTAACGCTATTTCACATCTTATCACGAAAAATTCTACATCATTTTGTAAAAGAATATTTATAAAGGAATGCCTCATTGTATGAGATGAGAACGAGTACTTCAATAATTTTTATAGATATCATCCTTCGTAGAATTATGCAAACGACCGAGAAGACCAGAATAAAATTTTTACATCTTATGTCATAAGATGGAGATAAAATAGAAAAAAATCGAAACATTCAATAAGTAAAAATTTTATTCTGGTCTTCTCGGTCGTTTGCATAATTCTACGAAGGATGATATCCATAAAAATTATTGAAGTACTCGTTCTCATCTCATACGATGAGGCATTCCTTTATAAATATTCTTTTACAAAATGATGTAGAATTTTTCGCGATAAGATGTGAAATAGCATTACATAATATATTCATAACATTTCGATTAATTATTTATTACGAAAGCAGAAATTATTTCTTTAGGAAAATATTACTAATAATATAAAAGGTCCTAGCTTTCTTTTTCTTTAGAGACGCTCCTGAGAGACACGCTGTCGGCGGCTCGGCCGCAGCGTCTGCTCGAGCGTCGAGCGGTAGTGGGGGAATAGGAGGCGTTGCCTCGGGAATCGGCTCGAAAATAGCAACTAATTCCGAGCACTGACTTACAATATAAGATTAAAATGATCAGAAACAGAATTTTTGAAAGAAATTCCCTGAGTTTGAATAAAATTCCATGAGAATTCCCGGTTTTTTCAAGGTAGAATGAAATTCCCTGAGAATACCAGGTTTTCAAGGTTTTTCCCGGGAGTATACACCCTGGTAAAGCCGTGAATTGAAAAAGTTGATTTTTGAAACGGAAGTGTAGAAATTTCCTGTCCTCTGGGAAAACAGGAACGAGCAAATAGGCGGACAATGGGTCAAAAGGCGATTTTTTTGCAGCAAATCAACTTTCCGAAGGTTCTACTCGACGGATTGACATGATTTTTTTTTTAAATTAAAGCTTAATCAATTTCGGACAAAACTGTCACGTCCGATTTTTAAGTTTCATTTTTATTTTTTTATGAAAATCAATATATCGAAGAAATTATTTTCGGTTCATTCTTGATCGTATTAAAAATAAGAAAAAGTAGGTACATTTGGATGAAAAATGTTTATAAATGTTACGAGAGGCAACAAAATGAAGTCTGAAATGAAAATGTTAAAATTCAAAATGGCGGATCCAATACGGTGGATAAGATTTTGAAAAATGCAAATTTTTGTAATTATGAAATTATGATTTAATTTCAAACTTTTATGTCAGGGTTGTTTTCAGCGGTTACTGGCTACTTTTGGTTACGTCTTAAAAGTAGCCGGTTTTTGGCTTAATAATAAATTTTTTTAAAAACAAATAATGTAATTTATTTTATTATATTGTTAAATTTTTTTTACATTATACGAATCGTTAACGTGTACATGCTTGTGCGTTAATTCTGTTACAATTTTTATTAACAGTGTAGCTGCGAATTCTCAAATCGTATAGATGAGCATCAAGTGGCAAAATACGTCTGCAATTTGCCTATCAAGAAATAATTACCAGAGCTCACCACGTTGAGGTTGCAGTACGATTTGGGACTCCTTCGGGATGCTTTTTGTAAGTCCCCTTGCCTCTCACTAAATTTGGGGTGCTTTTTGTAAGTGAGTCCCTTTGCCCCTCACCGAATTATTGGATGCTATTTTTTGTTGTCGAACAGAACTCTTTTTTCATCATCAGTTAAAAGGTCGACAGCTTCACTTAGTAACTGGCTTTCTTTCTTGTTTGTAATTTTTCTCAAACTAGTGATGTAAGGATCTGACGACATTAGTAACCAATTAAATAGATCTTCATTGGTCTGTCTTTGGGATGTCTTCTGAGTATGTTCTGTTTGCGATCTTTTAATGTTCTTATTGCGAGCCTCTTGCGCTTCCTCTGACATACACCCGATTGGAAGTACAAAAGTTTTAATTACATCTGCGCCATGAATAAGAACTATATGCACAGCTACAGGCATATAATACCATGAATATTTATCTACATATAGCTGAGCTGTATCCATTGCATACTCTCGGAATTTAACTGTATCAATGCATCTTCCTGATGCCATGGTCTACAGAAGAATAAACATTCTTTTTAGCAAATTTTCGTCAAATCCTGTGATTCGTGACACTGTCTTATAATTGCGAAAAAATGTTCGAGCTGTGTTGCCGTCATTTGAAGTACCACTCCCTTGCTTTGGAACATCAACTATTACTAACTCTTTTCGCAATTCCGCTTGAATAAATTCTTTTCTTCTCTTTGATGTCTCTTTAGTTTCTGCGGTGTTTATCGACCACTTCTTAAATTCCATCCTGTACGCGATATGAAGGACACTGTCACGTCGTCGCGAGGTGCGCGCGAACGCCCTCGACGTCGCTACGCCGCGACGTGGATCAAAAGATAAGGACGGCGGAGGATCGCGCTTCCCCGTCGCGAAACTTCTCGCGCGGCCGACACTCACAGAACACTAAATTCGTTGGGCGCCAGACGCGTCGCATACGCGTCAAATCTACACAAACCGCAATAACAAAATCGTCGTCGGTCACGCGAGAAGGACCGGCTAATCCTTACGTCGGTAGAGGGGCAGGGCGGTGCCACGCAGTCACGCCCGGTGTCCACGATAACGGCGCAATAACTCTATTTTACCGTGAAAGAACGCACCATCCACGCAGCAATCGCGAAACCACACCGATTCCACATGATAACACTCTTACAACGCAGACCACACTCAGTATCCGGGGAACTCCGGACGACTCGCTCGCTCCGCCGCGTATCCCCGGGGCTCGTGTCGCACACACAAAACCGTACCTTCGCGAAGCCTCCGGCTGCCGAAACGGGACCCCTCGCACCTGATGCCGATACACGACGCCAATACACGAAAATCTACCCTTCGTAAAGGACGGCTCGCTAACGCTACTAACCGCGTCGACACCAAAGCGCGAACGTCGTCCTCCTTCGCGAGCGCGTGGCTGTACAGGACTTATGTAACGGGCAACCTCACCGGTGATGCACGCTCATAGCTTCTCCGGGGCCTCCCTCGACGGCGAGGACTCACTCACGGCAGCGCACTGCTCGATACCAAAAATTCGCGCTATCAGAACTGGCTTCGGCCTCACTTCCTCACCGTAGGACGGCTCGCACGCAAGAGAGCCGTCGCGCGATCGATCCCTCATCGATCCGCGAGTGGCGCGATCGTGCCCATCCCCCTAGTGGCGCGGGGGTTTCGAATGCGGTAGCGGGCTCGCTCTTCTCGCGGTTCGCCTTGCCCTCGGGTCACCGGTCGTCGGAGGGCGGTTTCCGGTCGTCTCGGCGTCCGCCTTACTACTCGGGGCTCGCGGGGCGTCCCACGCCCCTCCTACCGGAGGCGGCTTCCCGCACCTTCGGCCACCTTGCCGTGCGCGACGATCACCTCAGCCCATGATGGAAGGATTACATGGTGTGTGCAGTACGACTCGTTCTCTCTCTAAAATCTGCTCTTCTTTTCTAATCGCGACACGAAAAAATACATGTCTACCAACATAAGGAAATCCCTAGAATTCTAGGAATGTAAGTAGCGTTATATTGCAGAATTGACTGACTAGACTGTTACAATATACGAATGTGTACATATTATGTGACATATTATACAATATAATTATATATTTATATAATTATATATATACACAATATATATATATATAATATATTTTGTGTATTATATAAATATATAATTATATTGTATAACATGTCACATAATACACATTCGTATATTGTAACAGTCTAGTCAGTCAATTCTGCAATATACCGCTACTTATATTTATATATATATATATATATATATATATATATATATATATAATTATATATATATAATATGACAACAGACACTGCAATTAAGGTAAAATTATTTGAATTCGAAGTATCAAGAGTCTATCCTCATAAAAAATGATCTATACAATATATACCGTCAACTATTTAATTAATCTTTGGATTTGTATTAACAGTCAAAAGAAAATGCACTAAGATTTCACGTGACGTACGATTCGTCGGAAATTCAATTTAGAAACGTAAATTTCCAATATGTTGAAGGAAAACCTATTTTTAAAAATGTATCGTTCACCATACCGAGTGGCAAGAAGGTTGCTATTGTTGGAGGATTTGGTTGTGGGTAAGCTATCAGGTATATAAACTATATACAGGGTTGGGCAAAAGTCCGGAAACGGTCAAATATCTCGAAAAGGATCAACTATAGCGAAAAATTGTAAATAGCAAAGTTGTAGGGCTTAAAAAAATGTACCTAATGATGACTAAAAATTTTACTTTGAGTGGAGGACGAAGATCATATAAAAGTCAAATTGAATTTTTTAAATGGAACTGCCTACTTTTTATTGCATATTCTTATAGCTTATCTCGAGACCTTTCCAAAACACTATAATAAAGTATTTTTTTGTTAAGTATTTTCCGAGTTATAAAGCTTGAAATAATTTCATAATTTTACATAAACTGTAAAATATCTCGTAAAATATTTACTTTTCGATGACCTTACCTCAATACTTTTATGCACAGAATAATGAGAGGAATCAATTGGTGTAAAGAAAACACATAGTTGTTTTTAAGAAAAAATATGTAATTGTTAGTTACAAATTGCATATTTTTTCTTAAAAACAACTATGTGTTTTCTTGACACCAATTGGTTCCTCTCATTATTCTGTGCATAAAAGTATTGAGGTAAGGTCATCGAAAAGTAAATATTTTACGAGATATTTTACAGTTTATGTAAAATTATGAAATTATTTCAAGCTTTATAACTCGGAAAATACTTAACAAAAAAATGCTTTATTATAGTGTTTTGGAAAGGTCTCGAGATAAGCTATAAGAATATGCAATAAAAAGTAGGCAATTCCATTTTAAAAATTCAATTTGACTTTTATATGATCTTCGTCCTCCACTCAAAGTAAAATTTTTAGTCATCATTAGGTACATTTTTTTAAGCCCTACAACTTTGCTATTTACAATTTTTCGCTATAGTTGATCCTTTTCGAGATATTTGACCGTTTCCGGACTTTTGCCCAACCCTGTATATAACACAAAGTGAGATGGAAGAAAATACAGGGAGTGCGAAAAGGACGCTTACACACCAGTTGTGCCAAACTTTAAAAGCTAAACATTTCGTTTTTCGCAGTTGCCTGCCCTGTGTTTTTTCGTGCACCGAAGGCTGAAAAGGGGCGTGGTTTACGAGTTCTGCACACACCATGTAATCCTTCCATCATGCCTCAGCCGCTCCTTCCGGTGGTTTCTTCCGGCGCGTGCCTCCTCGCGGACTTGCATTTCCGCACTTCCTCCCGGCCCCCGGTCGCCGCACCTCCGGTCGTCGGTCTCTCTGTCCTCTTGGTGGCCGGTTCTTCCGGCGGGTCTTCTCCAGGTGGGTTGGCAGGTGTCGTCGGGTGAGGTGCCACACAAAGTAATACGCGTAATTAGAATGATTCGTTAATTCGCTATTTCTGCCCCGGGGATGTCGGTTCGCTCGGTAGCCCTGGGCGTAGACGCGAGGCCGCGCCTTTGTGACGGTGGCGGGACGCGGCTACTCCAAGAGGAGCGGCAACATCACAACACACTCCATGAACCTAATCCATTTATGCAGAGTGGCTAGGCCAAATTCATAAACAGCTTTATCGAATCTTTTCTTCATTATCGCTTCCAGATTATTCATCTCTTTAGGACTGGTATTGCAAATCGGGCATACACTTAAAGAAGACGTCTCAGTAGCATTTGGCAGATTTTTCCATCCATCATCGTGCCATGAAGTTCATGGTGGACGTAAATTGTGCTACCATTATTTCCATCAAGTTTTGTACAAGGAAGCTCCGAAATTTGTTTTTTCATTGATTCCAATTGCAATACAGTTTCTTTTGTTTCTTGTACGAACTCAAATTTAATCGGCCTGCAATAATTTGTGGATGATGTAACGGAATTTTTCCAAATTACAGTTTCACTGAAATCTTCTGCAATCGCTCGAAGGCGTAATGGAACCATCGACAGTAAAAACAAGTATTTGTCAGAATCTTTATTATTAGTGAATTGTTGTTTGAATTAATTAAATCCACTAGTTCCATCTGCACCTCATTTAGATTCCAGTACAATTTTCTGATCTTGAATCGATTGGGGAATACTTCCCTCCGGAATTTTCATCAGTCTCGATGCAGTATGATCGAGGAGACTTTGTAAAACTACTGTCGCGTAAGTTTCAGTTGTCTCTCTCGATATTATTGGAGGATGCATTCTTTCTTCGCATCCGTTATTTCACTGTAGTGAGGACTAAAAAAATTACCTTTTTAAAAAAAGGTAAAAAAAAGGTGCTAAGTCCGCGTCAAAAGTATCTTTGCAAAATAGTATAGTATTATTAACTCTAAAAAACTATTTAAAAACCTATTTCCAAAAGAGTGTGATTTTAATCTACACACATAAGTTATTTTAATCTAAACAAAATGGTTTATTTTAAACCATAAAAAAACTATAATTTATTTAATTATACATTCTACAAAAATAATGATATCAACAAATTGTGCTAAGTAAAAATAAAAATTTAAAAAAATATTTTAATAAAAAATGATACAAAATAATGTAAAAAATAATTTTAATTTTTTAAATTATATTCTACTAAAATACTGATATCGAGAAATTATGCTATTTAAAAATAAAAATTTAATATTTTAACAAAAGATTATACATAATTGTTTTAAAAAAAATTAATTAAAAAAAAATTATGGTATTGCCCCAACTTAATAAAACTTTTTGAAATAAAATATATAAAAAAAAATATAATATAATATAGTATAGTTTGAAAGTTTAATTTAAAAAAGAAAAACAAATAATGTAAAAATATAAAATTAAAAATTATTTACAAAAAATAAAAAATTAAAAATTAATGGAAAAATATAAAAATGTATATAAAAATTAAAAATTAATATAAAAATAAAAAATTTAATTGAAAGACTTAGCGCTGCTAATTTTTAAAATAGCATATTTTGTAGCAGAGCTAAGTCTTTCAATTAAATTTTTTATTTTTATATTAATTTTTAATTTTTATATACATTTTTATATTTTTCCATTAATTTTTAATTTTTTATTTTTTGTAAATAATTTTTAATTTTATATTTTTACATTATTTGTTTTTCTTTTTTAAATTAAACTTTCAAACTATACTATATTATATTATATTTTTTTTTATATATTTTATTTCAAAAAGTTTTATTAAGTTGGGGCAATACCATAATTTTTTTTTAATTAATTTTTTTTAAAACAATTATGTATAATCTTTTGTTAAAATATTAAATTTTTATTTTTAAATAGCATAATTTCTCGATATCAGTATTTTAGTAGAATATAATTTAAAAAATTAAAATTATTTTTTACATTATTTTGTATCATTTTTTATTAAAATATTTTTTTAAATTTTTATTTTTACTTAGCACAATTTGTTGATATCATTATTTTTGTAGAATGTATAATTAAATAAATTATAGTTTTTTTATGGTTTAAAATAAACCATTTTGTTTAGATTAAAATAACTTATGTGTGTAGATTAAAATCACACTCTTTTGGAAATAGGTTTTTAAATAGTTTTTTAGAGTTAATAATACTATACTATTTTGCAAAGATACTTTTGACGCGGACTTAGCACCTTTTTTTTACCTTTTTTAACCCTATTCGGTCACACTTCAGTAAAATCGCGTAACGGTCACACTGGGTGAATTTCACCCAGCGTAAGAAAAAGTAATATAATAAGTAATATAATATATATAATATAATATATAATATAATATAATATAATAAGTAATATAATATTTTCATAAAAAAAGAATATAATATTGCTCGTCACAAAAAGTATATTTATTTTAATGTTTGAATGCGCGAAAAATGTCGAATTTTAAAGAGTGTTTATTTTACTTGAACAATGAAAATAAAAAAAGTAAAAATTATTATAACACAAAAATATTGTAAAAAAAAAAAAAAAAATTTCTCTTGGGTGAATGTCACCCAGTGTGACCGAATAGGGTTTAAAAAGGTAATTTTTTTAGAGATATCACTCTTTTTTGTAAATAACATTACTCTTCTTGAGCTTTTCCGTTTTATCAAGTTAAGTTATTAGCGGCGACGATAGTGAAAAATAGTGACTTAAGAAATGAGGTAAGCAAAGAAGTATTCAATTTTATAGTTTATTATTTTATTATTTTAATATCTTCTTTTATGTACAGGATATAAAAATGGTTTCTTTTATATGCACGATATGAAAATAGTTGCGTAGCAAGAAATAATGCAGTAAGTAATGTTGATTGCTTACTGTATCCTATCTTATCTCTCAGCATTTTCATCCTGTATGTATTACATTTCATTTCGTTTAATAATAGTACTTATGTTATAGTTATGTGCACTATTTGGTTTGGAATCGCTGAAAGAAGATAACATAGAAAAGATTCGAGATGGTGTATCATCCTAAAAAACCAAACTTGTATTTGCAATGGGCCATCTTTGAAAAAGATCAGGATAACTTTGAGAATGCTGCCACTATATATATATTAGAGAATATTGATAACGTACTACCACATATGATATATACATAATAACAAGAAATAATGCGGAAAGTAATGTTGATTGTTTCCTGCATTCTATCTTGTCTCTCAGCATTTCACCCTGTATGCATTATATTTCATTTTGATTTTAAAATATTTAATAATAGTATTTTATATTATTAAAATTGTGCTATATGATAAGAATGATTTTTATTTTTTGTAGTTTGTAATTGCTGAAAGGAAATAATACAGAAAAGATTTGAGATGTATATTCGAGATGGTGTATCATCCTATAAATACTATATAAGATATGAAAATGGTTGCGTAGCAAGAAACAATGCGATAAGTAATGTTGATTGCTTACTGCATTCTATCTTGTCTCTCAGTATCTTCATCCCGTATGCATTACGATTCATTTTAAAATATTTAATAATAGTATTTTATAATTCAAAAAGTATAATTAAAATTGTGAGGTAAGCAAAGAGGTATTCAATTTTATAGTTTATTATTTTATTATTTTAATATCTTCTTTTATTTACAGGACATAAAAATGGTTTCTTTTATATACAAGATATGAAAATAGTTGCGTAGCAAAAAACAATGCGGTAAGTAATGTTGATTGCTTACTGCATTCTATCTTGTCTCTCAGCATTTTCATGTATGTATTACATTTCATTTCCTTTAATAATAGTACTTTATGTTATAATTATGTTCACTATTTGGTTTGGAATCGCTGAAAGAAGATAACACAAAAAATATTCGAGATGGTGTATCATTTTTCTCAAAGATGGTCCATTGCAAATGCAAGTTTGGTTTTTTAGGATGATACAACATCTCGAATCTTTTCTGTGTTATCTTCTTTCAGCGATTCCAAACCAAATAGTGCACATAACTATAACATAAAGTACTATTATTAAACAAAATGAAATGTAATACATACAGGATGAAAATGCTGAAAGACAAGATAGCATGCAGTAAGCAATCAACATTACTTACTGCATTATTTCTTGCTACACAACTATTTTCATATCTTGTATATAAAATAAACCATTTTTATGTCCTGTAAATAAAAGAAGATATTAAAATAATAAAATAATAAATTATAAAATTGAATACTTCTTTGCTTACTTCACAATTTTAATTATACTTTTTGAATTATAAAATACTATTATTAAATATTTTAAAATGAAATGTAATGCATAAGGACATGAAGATGCTGAGAGACAAGATAGAATGCAGTAAGCAATCAACATTACTTATCGCATTGTTTCTTGGTACGCAACCATTTTCATATCCTATATATTTATAGGATGATACACCATCTCGAATATACATCTCGAATCTTTTCTGTGTTATCTTCTTTCAGCGATTCCAAACCAAATAGTGCACATAACTATAACATAAAGTACTATTATTAAACAAAATGAAATGTAATACATACAGGATGAAAATGCTGAAAGACAAGATAGCATGCAGTAAGCAATCAACATTACTTACTGCATTATTTCTTGCTACACAACTATTTTCATATCTTGTATATAAAATAAACCATTTTTATGTCCTGTAAATAAAAGAAGATATTAAAATAATAAAATAATAAATTATAAAATTGAATACTTCTTTGCTTACCTCACAATTTTAATTATACTTTTTGAATTATAAAATACTATTATTAAATATTTTAAAATGAAATGTAATGCATAAGGGATGAAGATGCTGAGAGACAAGATAGAATGCAGTAAGCAATCATCATTACTTATCGCATTGTTTCTTGCTACACAACCATTTTCATATCCTATATAGTATTTATAGGATGATACACCATCTCGAATATACATCTCGAATCTTTTCTGTATTATTTCCTTTCAGCAATTCCAAACTACAAAAAATAAAAATCATTCTTATCATATAGCACAATTTTAATAATATAAAATACTATTATTAAATATTTTAAAATCAAAATGAAATATAATGCATAAAGGGTAAAAATGCTGAGAGACAAGATAAAATGCAGTAAACAATCAACATTACTTACCGCATTGTTTCTTGTTATTATGTATATATCATATGTGGTATGTTATCAATATTCTCTAATATATATATATATATATATATATATATATATATATATATATATATATATATATATATACAGGGTGTTTGATAATTCGAACGTCAACCGTAAAATGCAAGTAGAGTAGGTTAAACTGAGTAGAAAAGTCCTGTATCATTTTGCGATTTTCGTAATAATTAATGAGATATTAATTAAAGAAGATCGACCAATACGCGCGAATCTAAGCGCGCGGCGAGAAGAGACAACCCACGATTATTGTGTAGCGTTTGAGTACGCGGGGAGAAGGAACAGCCTACCGAGAGGGAGAGAAAGAGAGAGAGAGAGATGCAAAACAATGCGAGAGAACAATTCGGGGCGGTCGCCGCGGTATTCTAGTATTACGCGCTTCTCGCAACGCTTTGTCACGCGCCTAAACAATCGCGTAACAATGGTTGTGGCTATCCCTTCTCCCCGCGCGCTAAAATGCTAGACAATAACGGTAGGCTGTTCCTTCTCCCCGCGTACTCAAACGCTACACAATAATCGTGGGTTGTCTCTTCTCGCCGCGCGCTTAGATTCGCGCGTATTGGTCGATCTTCTTTAATTAATATCTCATTAATTATTACGAAAATCGCAAAATGATACAGGACTTTTCTACTCAGTTTAACCTACTCTACTTGCATTTTACGGTTGACGTTCGAATTATCAAACACCCTGTATATATATGGTGGCAGCTTTCTCAAAATTATCCTGATCTTTCTCAAAGATGGCCCATTACAAATGCAAGTTTGGTTTTTTAGGATGATACACCATCTTGAATCTTATCTGTGTTATCTTCTTTCATTATCTTCAGATTCCAAACCAAAGTGCACATAATTATAATATAAAGTACTATTATTAAATATACTATATTATACTATATTATACTATATAAATATACTATATTAAACGAAATGAAATGTAATACATACAGGATGAAAATGTTGTGAGACAAGATAGTATGCAGTAAGCAATCAACATTACTTACTGCATTATTTCTTGCCATGCAACCATTTTCTTATATATAAAAGAAACTATTTTTATATCCTGTACATAAAAGAAAATATTAAAATAATAAAATACAATAATAAACTATAAAATTGAATACTTCTTTGCTTACCTCATTTCTTAAGTCGCTATTTTTCACTATCGTCACGACTAATAACTTAACTTTCGTTTATCGCCGTCACTTACTAAATTTTGCACAAATTCAAGACTTACTTTTTTCTCATCTCTAACATATCCGATAATTTGTAAAGAACATGATGCAGATTAATTTTCACTATTGCACCTTGTCATAATATAGAAATTATTCTATTTTTCACTATCTATTTTTCACTTTACTTTTCACTCTCATTGTCGCTAATAACCTAACTTTCGTTTATCGACGTCACTTACTATATCAATCGATTATCGATTACACTATACGATCGATCACACTTCCAGAGCATCGCTAGCGCGATCTTACGTCGAATGCCTCAAACGGAGAATCTGAGCGGTCGACGACGACGTTTCTTACATAATATTTTTCACATTTTAACTTTGCATCGTAATAACTCGATTTATAGAGCATGTAGCCCAAAAATAAAAACACTTTTATTATATAATTCGACCCCGCTCTATCGATTGAGACTACTTAGAAGTCGATCCATTGAGCGGATATATGAAAACCAGAAATATTGAGTGCTCTCAACTGACCGACTCGCGTAATAAGACACGGTAGTGTCTGTCTTGTGCTTGCGCGGACTTAGCACAAGACACTACCGTGTCTCTTGATAAATATCAGTGTTTTTTTCTTTTGACTTTTCTCTAATGGAGTTATTGCGCTTTTGTAAGCCCACACTGAACTACAAGAGCTAAAGCTTCGTCACTTAATTTTTCCGGTAAATCAGTTCGTATATCAGATACTTCATCAGAATTTATAATTTTTTTTATTGCAGGGATGATACTTTTTTTACCGGAAGCTATGAGCATTGTGAAGAATGCATGTTCAATTTCTTCCTTAGTTAATGATTTATTTAATTCCTCCAATCGCCTCCTTGTTGTCTCGGAGCAGGAAGCAAAAGATTTTTTTCTTTTTACATTTTTATTTGAAACCAATATAATGGGAATTTCAAAATACTCATTGAACCAACTTTCATGCGCTTTCCTCGAAAAGAATTTATCTACAGAATAAAATGTATTTTTCCATCTACTTGTAAATGCAGGCATAAAATACTTTATTAATTTATCTCGTGATAATTTAGCCACATTTTCTGCGAGATTATAAGTTCTTATTAAATGTTGGACGAGCATATCAACAGCATTTATATCTCTAGTCGGAGAATCTAAAAGCAATTGACAGAGAACCCTATTTTGAATCGTGATCGGATCCATTACTTCAAATTATGAATAACGCTCAGAATTAAAAGCCCTAACTCAGAGAGCAAGACAAAAAAGAAGAAGGAAAAGTGAAATGAATATAACAACAATAAACTTAACAATCCAAAATGTATAATATAACAATAATATAACAAAATATTTATAACAGTATAAAACAGTGTTAGCGAATAGCGATATAGCGATTTAAATGACAGAACCAAAAATGTTTTACTTGAGTCACGAGAATTGTTTGAACTTATATTATACATATATTACACACTTATATTACACATAATTAATAACTACGTGATATAATAACTGTAATTAATATAACAGTAATTAAAATGATGATAAAATGACGTTGCAGTGCAGTGTACATATCGCACAATGTGACGTAAGCAATCATCGAACATATTTATATCGCATTTCATT
This sequence comes from Crematogaster levior, assembly GCA_901521435.1. Lineage (NCBI taxonomy): Eukaryota > Metazoa > Arthropoda > Insecta > Hymenoptera > Formicidae > Crematogaster > Crematogaster levior. The sequence continues at coordinate 84,239 of CABEGB010001096.1, forward strand.
TTTACGTGAGAATTTGAAATAGTAATTGAAATAATTTTTCACACTTGCTACTTTGATGTGAAGATATAATTAAAAGATATAATTAAAGTGATATATATGAGATGATAAGTCTCTCTATATAAATCGGATATATTGCGCGTAGTTTTAGTATGATCACGAAGTTTAACGATTCATTCAAGTGTGAAAGATCGTCAAAGTTTTAATTTTCAGGTCAAGTGAATCTTTAAGTATAACGTAAAAATGTTACATGTAAATCCTGCAAATATTCTTAATATGTTAATTGTTACATTTCAAATTTCAAATATTCCACAAACACCTACAAACAGTAGAGAAATCGAATTACATGATACTATAAGGGATATTATACAAAATTCAATGGACGATATATCATTTGCTATGCAGACTGATAGTACGTTAGAATTTGAGAATTATTGGGATCCAAACATATCCGAGGCAGAATTTGTGGAAGATGACGAAATAGAAGAACTTGAAGAAAATTATGAAGATGAAGAAGATGATCGTACATGTACATCGGAAGCAGGTGAAATTATAAATATTGATTATAAAAGAAGAGCTGTTGAATTCTGGAAAAGTGGTAAAAAAGGACGTCATTCTTTATCATCAGTACAACGTAACTTTAGAAGAGTAAAATCCTTGCCGCAACTGTATAAATGGGAACTTCATCTACAAAAAGGTGGTACTCATAGAGAAAAACTATTACGTATATCTGAACACGTCTTGACAAAATTCCAAGATGCTAACAACAGAAACAGTATTATTCATGATTTAGATTTGCGACGATGGGCGCTAGAAGCAAAAGAAAAAGTTAATCTTCCTCATTTTAAAGCAGGAGCAACGTGGATATTAAATTTTAAAAGAAATCACAAAATTGTCTCAAGAAAAATAACAAAATTTATAACTCGTTCATCAAAAGTAAATCAGGAACAATTACAAGTTGCATGCGAAGAGTTTATAAGCTCGGTGAAATCTTATATAGATATCTTTGAATTACAAAAAATATATATAATGCAGACGAAAGTGGATTTAATTTAGAAATACATTCAGGCCGAACATTGGCAACGGAAGGTGTTAAAACAGTCGAAACTGTAGTTCAATCACTATCAGCAATTAGACATAGTTATACCATTATGCCTACAATTTCTGCAAGCGGGCAACTGCTATCACCTCTTTATTTGGTATTGAAAGAGGCCAGTGGAAGTTTTGGACCACGCATAGAAGCGACTTTGTTTAGGCCTGCAAATATTTTTATCGCAGCATCGAAATCAGGAAAATTAACTACAGAACACTTTCAATCTTGGTTTACAAATGTATTTTTACCCGCAACGGGAAGTTTCAGTGTGCTGTTATTAGACTCTTGGAGCGGACATTGTCCTGCAAATTTACAACATCTTATGCCATCTACAGATAAAGACGTACGGATTTTAACAATACCAAAAAAAACCACAGGAATTATACAACCCCTTTGATACGGATTTAGAATATGGAAAAATTTTGTGAGGACATTTAGTGATCGCGTTATGTTGTTAAATTATGATATCAATTTACATTTAAGAAATAATATCATTAAATTACAATCCTTAACTCACATACAGCTGTCTTCTCCGCGATTTCATAAACTTTTTAAATATGCCTGGTTTAAAAGTGGCTACATTGAAGAACGGCCATCACAATTCGAAAATCCGGTGGATTTTTGTTTCTCCGGAAAAAATATACAAGAAATACCACGCTGTATGTGGTGCACCTGCCGTAATACGTTGCTCCTGGTGTAAGAAATATTTTTGTATGCATCATTTCTTTGAGGAGTATCATGATTGTAAATACTACGAAATATAAGAATTGCTCGTAAGTAAGAAAAGAAGAAAACTCTATAAAATTTTTAAAAAATTTTAAATAAATAATAAAAAATATATAAAAAATATAAAATAAATATAAAAAAATATATAAATATATAAATATAAAAAAATATAAAAAAAATATATGATGCAATAGCTCTTATAACAAATATCATCAACCATAGCATTAATGCACTCTGTCTGCCACATGGGATTTCTTCACACGTAATTATTACTTTTATTTGGTTTAATCAGATAATTATGGAAAATTTTGGATAATGTAATCTTCTATAAGAATAAGATTTATCAAGGGAGAGTTTTTAGTGGGTATACCTGTATAAGGAGAGTCCCACACTACCCTGTCGGACCGGCCGATATGAGGTGTGCGTAAAGCATTTTCTCTTCCTACGTAAAAAAAAAAAAAAACGTGTATATATATATATATACAGGGTGTCCGGAAAATCGCCCGAAATATTTCGGGACGTGATTCGGGACCTCAAAAGAAGAAAAAAAAGCTATATAAACATAGGTCCGGAAATAAGTCGTTTTCGAGTTATAGCCACTTTTATATTTAAAAAAAATTGTAATTTATAGTCCGCGTGGCATCCCTTTTTAAATTCTTATTTTTTAAATTTGCATTTCTTATTTTTTTTTTTTTCAAATTGTATTATTTTTTTAATTAATAATTTTTATTTTTTAATTTTTTTTAAATTTTTGATATTTGTAAATACATTATTTTTTAAATCAAGGATAAATATAAATAGGTAAATCGAATTAAATAAGGTGTTCAAAATGACCACCTTCAGCACGAATGCAGGCCCTTATTCTTCTATCAAAAGAATTCCGAACTCTTTGAAAAACATTTGGATCCGTTTTTATTTCTTGGAATCCACGTATTATTCTTTGTCTTAAGTCAGCAATATTATTGGGCGCATTTTTGTAAACAATTGACTTTACGTGACCCCATAGATAAAAATCAAGTGGATTCATGTCCGGTGATCTTGGGGGCCAGACAACCGGACCTCCACGCCCTATCCATCTCTGGCCATAATTTCGATTCAAATAATCTCTGGCTACACGGCTAAAATGTGCAGGTGCACCGTCATGCATGAACCACATGTTTTGTCGTATTATTAAAGGGACGCTTTCAAGAAGGTTGACTATCTGTTCTCTAAGAAATCGTACATAATTCTGACCATTTAATCTCTCTTCAAAGAAATATGGCCCTATAAGTTCGTCACCAATAATACCCGCCCATACCGTGCAACTAAACTGTTGTTGATGCCTCCTTTGATCAATTACTTTAGGATTTTCTAAAGCCCATTTATGAAGGTTGTGATAGTTGAAAATTCCATTTCTATCAAAGCCTGCTTCATCAGTAAATAGAATATTTTCACAAAAATTCGGATTTTCATCTATTCTGTTTACAACCCATTGACAAAATTGCAAACGGGGACCATAATCTGCAACAGATAGGCCTTGAACTCGTTGCACGTGATATGGATACATTGAGTTTCTTGATAAAATGTCCCATATCGTTGATTTTGGTACTCCGATTTCATCCGAAACTGTTCTAACACTAGTAGCAGGGTTACGCTCAAATTGTTCAAGTACTTCTTCTTCCGTTACACCATCTACTCTAGGTCTGCCCTCACTTGTTCTCTTTTTTAATGTACCCAATTCTCTCAAGGTTCTATCTACATTTTGGAAAGATTCACTTCCCGGTACATATCGATTTGGAAAAGACTGGGCATATAATCTTCTTGCCTCGGTAGCATTACCTTGAGCAAGACCATACATAAGATGCATATCTGCTAATTCATTAAAACTCAAACGATCCATTGAATACAGATAGATTAGGTACAATCTCAAAGTACTTAGGTACTCAAGTACGATAGCGCCTGATGTGGCCTAAATAGGTCTCGTGCCGCATACACGCGCGCGCCGCGTACGTGAGCGCTCGGAGTGCCCGGTAGCGCGTGGTGGGGCAGGCCTTCGAGCTCGGGTTCGAGCAATTGTTTACAAACACCTTATTTAATTCGATTTACCTATTCATATTTATCCTTGATTTAAAAAATAATGTATTTACAAATATCAAAAATTAAAAAAAAATTAAAAAATAAAAATTATTAATTAAAAAAATAATACAATTTGAAAATAAAAAAAAAATAAGAAATGCAAATTTAAAAAATAAGAATTTAAAAAGGGATGCCACGCGGACTATAAATTACGATTTTTTTTTAAATATAAAAGTGGCTATAACTTGAAAACGACTTATTTCCGGACCTATGTTTATATAGCTTTTTTTTCTTCTTTTGAGGTCCCGAATCACGTCCCGAAATATTTCGGGCGATTTTCCGGACACCCTGTATAAGGTGTAGTAAAAAGAAATCCATTATTTTTGCATTAAATTGAAGGCTTTATTTAGCATAGTTAGAATGATCCGATTTAGGTCAAATATGCACCGTTTTGTTCGATAACTTGTTGCCATTTTGAAGGTAATTTCATTATGCCTCTCTCATAGAAACCCTCGTCCCTATTGGCAAAAAACTGGGACAGTCGATTTTCACAAGCTCTTGAGGCGAATTTTTCACCAGTAAAATCATTCGCCATAGACAGGAACAGGTGGTAATCACTTGGTGCCAGGTCCGGACTATAAGGTGGATGCATAAGAACCTCCCAACCAAGCTCCCGGAGCTTCTGGCGAGTCACTATCGATGTGTGTGGCCTGGCGTTGTCCTGATGGAACACAATTCCTCTCCTATTGGCCAAAGCTGGCCGCTTCTGGGCGATTGCTTCCTTCAGACGGTCCAATTGTTGACAGTACAGGTCCAAATTAAGAGTTTGGCCGTAGGAGAGCAGCTCATAGTAGATGATTCCCTGCCAATCCCACCAAACACACAGCAAAACCTTCCTGACCGTCAATCCTGGCTTGGCCACCGTTTGCGCCGGCTCACCGCGATTCGACCACGACCGTTTTCGCTTGACATTGTCATATGTGACCCACTTTTCATCACCAGTACGCTCAACCATCCGCTTCAGAAATGGATCGATTTTGTTGCGATTCAGCAGCGATTCGCAGATGGAAATTCGGTCCATGAGGTTTTTTTGCGTTAACTCGTGTGGCACCCATACATCGAGCTTCTTTTTGTATCCAGCCTTATTTAAGTGGTTCCAAACGGTTTTTTGTGCAATGTTTAGCTCCTGGGCAATCGAAACAGTGCTTACATGACGGTCGGACTCGACGATTTCCATTATTTTATCGACATTTTCGACAATTGGCCTTCCAGAGCGTGATGCATCTTTGACATCAAAATTACCGGAACGGAATCGACGAAACCAAAATTGCGCGTGATTGGCTGTTACAGTATCAGGACCATAAACACTATTCACATTTTCAGCCGCCTGGCTTGCGTTTTCGCCTTTATCGAAGAAAAACTGTAAAATATGGCGTATTTTCTCTTGCTGGTGTCCATCTTTGACGCGCACTCAAACAATACTGAGTCAATCACAAAACTGAGAAGTTTTTTTAGTACGAAATCTTATCTTTCTAACGCCATCTAGCGTAACCCGATCGCACTTATTCAACGCGAGATTGTAGCGTGTAGCACTCTGCTGCACGCACGCCCTGATTGGCCGGCACGATGCTGCTGCTCGCCGATCATAGCGCTAACGTCGCTAGTCACGCGCGCCACTCAGCGACTAAGTCAAAAGTCTTTTCGAGAATACTTTCTTAACTGTCGTTCGCTGAAAGTCGTCACGGGTGGTTCGGAAGAATAGATCTCAGTTGTACTTATATTTTTACAGAATTATATTTTCTTAAATATGTTGAGTTACATGTGCTCGAGTTAGTTATTCGCTTCCTTCATCACTCCCTTGCTCCGGTTTATTAAGCTCTCCGCCACAGGAGTAAAATTGGTGACCCCGACGTGATCGGAGCAACGGTCCAGAAGTTCGAGCGCTCCGCGGAATTCCACGTGTTTCTAGAACGTTCTAGAGCGTTCTAGTGCGTTCGAAACGGCGCCATGTCGTTGTGCCGTTCGCCCCCGGTCGAGGCGGGCGAACCGGTCGCACGCGCTCCCGCCGCCCGGAGCATCCTTGGTCCGGAGTCGGCGTTTCCAGGCGCCGCTGCGGATTTTTCCCTGCGAGCCGGCGAAGACAATCGAGACGACGACGCGCGGTATATCCAGTCAGCCTGTGAAGCTGCCGCCATTCTGGAAGGAACACCCCACATTATAGTTCGCACAGGTGGAAGCCGCGTTCGGAGTCGCGCGGATTACAGGCGACGATACGAAGTTCCGCTATGTGGTAATGCATTTGGAGCAAGAGGTCTTACCGTTCGTTTCCGATATCATTGTCAGTCCTCCGGCGCACGGGAAGTACGAGGCGTTGAGGAGCCGCATTCTCTCCTCGTTCGACGAATCGAGCGAATCGAAGCTCCGGAGATTGTTGCACGGGCACGAGCTTGGCGACGAGCGACCTTCCAACTTCCTCCAGCGCCTACGCAATTTGGCAGGAGGCCAGTGTGGCGAGTCCATCCTGCGCACGATGTTCCTGGAACAGCTCCCGGAGCAGATCAGGAGCATCCTGGTGGCAGGTGAAACGGCTGATCTTAGTAAGCTAGCATCACAGGCTGACAAGATCGCGGAGGTTACCAAGCCGATGGGCGTCACCGCGGTCAGCACGATCGACGCCCGCCGTAACGACTTGTTGGAAAAGGAACTTACCGAGCTTCGCAGCCAGATAGCAGCCTTGACGACGGAGGTCAGACGCCAGCGCGGGAGCGGCCGCGAGAGTGAGCGCGGGGCTCGGCGCAGATCGCGTGGTCGTTCGGCCAGCCGCGCGCGTGCGGTCAGCCATGGGCGATCAGCCGATGAGGTCCTCTGCTACTACCACGAGCGTTTCGGCGAGGACGCGCGTAACTGCCGCGCACCGTGTTCCTGGAAAAAAGGAAGGAAGACAATTAGAGCCATCGCCCCTACACCCGACAAGGTGTCGGGAAACTGATCGCGCCGTCACGCGTCGAGGCGGCGGAGAACGGCGCAGAGCGCAGTTACCGCCTCACCATGAGGGACCGTTCCACGGGAACTCGTTATTTAATCGATCGCCTCACCAGATGGCCAGAGGCGATACCGATCGCGGAAACATCCGCTGACACGGTGGCGACAGCGTTCTACGCGAGTTGGGTGGCACGATTTGGCGTCCCCGTCACAATCACTACCGATCGCGGATCGCAGTTCGAGTCCCTTATGTTTCAGGCGCTGACGGGGCTTCTGGGTGTCACGCGCATCCGGACGACGGTATATCACCTAGCGTCGAATGGGATGGTCGAGCGCTGGCACCGTTCCTTAAAGGCAGCCATCCGCTGCCACGGAGACCAACAATGGGTGGACGTCCTCCCGACCGTTTTGTTGGGCCTCAGGTCCAGCTTCAAGGAGGACATTAAGGCCACCACCGCGGAAATGGTGTACGGCACTACACTGCGGCTGCCCGGAGAGATGTTCCTCGACGAGGAGATGCCGCCGGACCCGCAGATCTTCGTCGAGCGCTTCCGCGAGCACATGCGGAAAGTGCGCTCTACACCCGCGGCACACCACACAAAGCGCAAGCCGTTCACACACCGAACACTATTTTCTTGCAGTCACGTCTTCGTCAGGGTCGACAGCGTCAGGCGGCCACTGGAGGCGCCGTACGAGGGGCCATACGAGGTCGTCGACAGGCCATCGGACCGAGTTTTCGTCGTCCGGGTAAAAGGCGTGGACACCACGGTGAGCGTGGAACGCCTGAAGCCCGCTTTTACGGAGGTCGAGATACTTGTCGAGGACGCAGATGCAAATATCCCGCCTAACGCACCGGATCACTCGAGACGCACTTATTCCGGCGCCACAAAGCGAAGCGTCACTTTCCGATAGGCGCGTAATACTCGGGGGGGAGTGTGTAGCGTGTAGCACTCTGCTGCACGCACGCCCTGATTGGCCGGCACGATGCTGCTGCTCGCCGATCATAGCGCTAACGTCGCTAGTCACGCGCGCCACTCAGCGACTAAGTCAAAAGTCTTTTCGAGAATACTTTCTTAACTGTCGTTCGCTGAAAGTCGTCACGGGTGGTTCGGAAGAATAGATCTCAGTTGTACTTATATTTTTACAGAATTATATTTTCTTAAATATGTTGAGTTACATGTGCTCGAGTTAGTTATTCGCTTCCTTCATCACTCCCTTGCTCCGGTTTATTAAGCTCTCCGCCACAAGATACAGATTACTAAAGCCATCTATTGGAAAAGTAATGGATTTCTTTTTACTACACCTAATATATACTACACCCAACACATTTCACTCGCAGGAAACGAAAAACGCTTCGTAGCTGTAGCCACCAAGCGATAGCTGTCCTAACAAATGTGTCCAGCGCTTTTAAATGCCATATTTTTCTTTTCTTATACCGCAATCCACGCTGTAATTTATTTGTCTGTAATTAATCTAAATCAATTTGATTGAGACTGTAATAATTGATAAGTAATTGTAAGATTAATGCAGTCAAATATACGATGTACACTACTTTAAAAATTAATCGGAAGCGAATTGACTTACATTATAAGTGTTGTGAATCAATAAATTTAAGAGGATATGCGATTTTATTTAAACTTTAAAATTGAATCTCTGATCTGGTTTCTACATTTTAGATGTTTCTTGAGAAAAACATGTGCTTTTTATTTATGTACTCGAAAAATATATAAATTACAAGAAGTGAAATTGTACGCCATGGTATGCAAAAACCAACCTACCTCATCCAAAGTAAAAAATTACGCCAAAATTGCAATGAGTCTGTAACGAAGCGTTCCGTTACGAAGTCACCCCCGGCATAAACAATTGTCTCCGCGCCGCGCCAACCCTCCCGTCATCAACCTGCGTATATAAATACTGTCGTTTTCGGGATAAAAATTATCTTCCCTACGACCAGCGAGTTGAGCAGGTCTTTCCACCGAAACTAAGTCTCCGGATCCTATCCGCACGCGTGTTGAGCGAGCAATTCCTCCAGGGTGCGAGTTGAGCATCTTCGAGAGTCGTGTACTGAACGACAATTCCCCGCCTGTACATCTAGCCGACTACGAGTTGAGTAGTTAACTCCCAAAACCACGTGTTGAGTAGCGAGTCACGCGGTGAGTGACAACCCCCGCCTCGTGATGAGAGGCCCTCCACCTCTCCTAGCATCCCTTTAATTCGCATCGCGAATTAATCCGCAACCGCACCACCGAAGCAAGACGGAATCCGCCGATTCCGCCCGATCTCTGTAACCAGAGCCGCGCCGCCGAAGTACCGCGAAGTCCGCCGATTCCGCCCGATCTCCGCGATCAGAGCCGCGCCGCCGAAATACCGCGAAGTCCGCCGATTCCGCCCGATCTCCGCGATCAGAGCCGCGCCGCCGAAGTACCGCGAAGTCCGCCGATTCCGCTCGATCCTTGCGACCAGAGCCGCGCCGCCGAAATACCGCGAAGTCCGCCGATTCCGCCCGATCTCCGCGATCAGCGTCGCGCCGACGGAATACCGCGAAGTCCCGCCCGAACGCAACCAGCGATATCACGCCGCCGAACGACAGCGGGCCGAGCCGAGCGTTTCCGACGGTTGTTAAGCCGCATTCACGCGCATCAGCGCCAGCAAGCATACGCATTAATCCGGCAATTCCGGAATTTGTATATATTGTAAATAGTAGTAGTCTTTAGAATAAATCTAGCTATAAGTCTACACGAACGCCTATTCACTCAACCTTCGATTCCACCGTCCGAACACTGGATTCCCGCGGCTATCCGCAGCACAGTCAAAAATCCACTGTTACAAGTTTCGTTTCCATATTTATTTCTATTTAATATTCCATTTTTCTTATTATTAGTTTCCATAATGATATACACTCCTTTTCACATTTTACACGTTTTAACCAATTATATTTCTTTTGAAAACAAGCACTCTTTATTGGAGAGTGAATTTTTCATATTTTTTTTTAAATCTTTAATTCTACTCTTTTTACAATGAGGCAAACAAATTTCATATATAATCTTCTTCATATACAATGTTATTTTGATATATGCTTATTAATTTCATGTATAAAAATTTTTAGACATATAAATTACATGTGTCCGGAAAATCCACTCTTATACCGAGTAAACATATTTTTCTTAATAAAAATTCGCAAAAGTTAAAGTTTTTAACGAAATTTGGAAAGCGTATACGAACGACATTCTACCGAAACATTTGGAATTTCTCATTCAATGAAAAATGGAATTTCATTCCCAAGGAGTGGCAATTTCACTGTAATAACAATTTCAATTATTTAAAAATATAGGAAAGTCCCACTCAAGTTTAGCGAGAAATATTACGTTCAGAGTGTATCTTTATTCTGTATGCGTGTTTTTATTTTCACTCGATGGGGAGTGAAGTCTTACTCAAATAAATTTAAAGAGAACTGAAGCATTATATTCCAAATTTCATGTTGAATTATACAAAAATTTCAATACAATACAATAATTATAAAAATTTGCATTTTTCAAAAATCTTATCCACCGTATTGGATCCACCATTTTGAATTTTAACATTTTTATTTCAGACTTCAATTTGTTGCCTCCCGTAACATTTATAAACATCATTTTTCATCCAAATGTACATACTTTTTTAATTTTTAATACGATCAAGAATGAGCCGAAGATAATTTCTTCGATATATTGATTTCCACGAATTTTCATAAAAAAATAAAAATAAAACTTAAAAATCGGACGTGACAGTTTTTTCCGAAATTGATTAAGCTTTAATTTAAAAAAAAATCATGTCAATCCGTTGAGTAGAACCTTCGGAAAGTTGATTTGCTAAAAAAAATCGCCTTTTGACCTACTGTGAGGCGTCCTGCAAGTCGATCGAGGCCAGAAAATCCTGTGGTGAAAGAAGACGAATAACCGCTTTCCAGTCCTCTAACTTGAAATGTAGAGCGATGATAAACTGATTAAAGCGTTTAAAATTTAAGATAAATTCTCCATCCTCCAGAAGATTTTTTAATCACAAAATAAAAAGACAGGAACTGACCGTCGCTGTCTACTACGCTCTTACTGCGCCGTTTTTGCAAAGCTTCACAATTTCCTGATATCAGACTTGTTTCCTCTGATCTCGAGAGATGAACAGAAGGCTCAGAGCTTTGAAGAAGGGGATCTGAAGGGTAGTCAGTAACCGCTGACAGCCTCTAAGACAACCAGGTCCATAGTCAGCTCTCTCCATTTAGAAAAGAAGAAAGATAGTCTGCCCGATAGCTACCTGAGTATTTATCGCCTCCTTGAATGGGATTTCGGACGATCTGGCAACCGGCGTCTGCTGCTCAATGCCCCTGCTCTCCTGGTTGGTCGTGGTTTTCTCGAGACAGGGGCACGAAGGTTTCCCGAGCTGGAAGGAGCCACCTGAATCGGCTGCTTAACTGGCTGCTGAACCTTTCTTGAGACCGACAAAGTAGGTTTTAAAATCTCTCTGGAGGATTTCTCCAAGGAAGCGGCCTTCTTGATAGCCTCAGCAAACGAAGAGCTAAAAAGGAACTTGTCTGCTGAAGAGGAGTCGGCTATATTCTTAGCCAACGAATTAAACATCGGCTTGATCTGAGCATGACTGTGAGACGAGCCTCAATGCTCAGAGAGCACTGTGAGTCCGGTTTAATAAAGTCGGAAATAGCTTCTGCCAAGGCGTAGAGAGCCGCGCCAGCCAGGTCATGATTGAGGCAGCTATGGTCATCTCTCTTGACTATTGAATTATTTTTGAGGATGATTTGCAGATATCAAGTCTGCAAATTGCATTTGCAGATGTCAAGCCTTGGAGCCTTTAGAAATTCGACCTGGTCGGGAGGAGAGTATTTTTTTAGTAAAGACTCGAGCTGATCCTGGGCGAGGCCGTTACGTGTGAGATCACACTATTTCTGAACAATTAAATCGTTCAGAGAATTTCCGCCCCACTCGAATCAAGGCCGAAAAGTTTCCTAGAAAGGGTGTCAGTAGGATCCTCGACTGCATCCGCACTTTCCGGTAGGATCTCCTCTGAAACGCAGACTGACCTCGACGGAGGAACTGGTGGGAGTTCTGGATATTGGGCAGGATCTAGAAGGAGAGGTGAGAGGTAATTCCGAGAATCGGAATAGGTTGTGTCGAAACCGCTGTCTGCAAAAGCAGAACTGGTCTATTCGTACACACCTGAGACCAAAGGGTCCTTCGGCCTTTCCTGCATAACAGGCATTGCCGCATGATCATCTTTGAGGCCAAGCCTTGTCGAATCTAGAATGTCCCCCTAGAACAATGGTTCCCAACCAGTGGTCCACGGACCATCAGTGGTCCGCAGGAGCTAAAATATGGTCCGCGAACGATTTCAAATTTCCCGCCGCAGTGACGAGAGCGCGGTTAGCGGGGGATGCGTACAACGTAGGTAACACACCTAATTACCTACGTTGTACGCTGTCATTTGTTACACTCGAAGGTTTCAGTAATTATATTTATTTAGCTGTGTGGGGAAGTGCACCGTTGATCTCAACTTTATTTTTTTAACTTGTGCGTATACATATAAATAAAATAGGTAAGTGCACATTTTACTATGATAAAACCTTTCCGTAGGTATAATCACATTATAAATTTACACATAATCACATTATAAATTTACACTTACCTATGTTTTTGTTTCCCTGGCTTGTATTCGATTATTTTTCTAATTTTATTTTCAGAACATGGCGCCTAAGAGGAAATACGACAATAGTTATATTAAGTTCGGATTTACCTCGATAGAAAGCAACGGAGAAATAGAACCACAGTGTGTTATATGCGCAACCGTTCTCGCAAACGACGCCTTGAAGCCAACGAAATTAAAACGTCACTTGGAAACGGTCCATCCTAATTTCTCTGACCGACCGTAGAATTCTCGCTAGAATTCTTTGCAGGAAAATTAGAGAATCTAAAAAAAATGAAACTCGGGTCTAGTGGTACGAGATTTGCGACATCGGAGAAAACATTAGTAGCGTCGTTTGAGATTTCTAAATTAATAGCGCAATCTAAAAAACCTCACACAGTCGGAGAAACACTCGTGAAACCGTGTTTGGTCAAAGCCGTCGAAGAAGTTTTGGGATTAGAGGCCAAGAAACAAATACAAGAAATACCTCTATCGAACAACACGGTTAAAGCTCGAATTGAACTAATGTCAAATGATATCGAGGAGCAACTTGTTTCAAGAATCAAAAAGTCACCATGTTTCGCTTTGCAGTGTGATGAATCGACTGACATTTCCAATTGTTGTCAGTTACTCGTGTTTGTCCGCTTTTTAGATGACGACAACATAATTAAAGAAGAATTATTGATTTCGCGGGAACTGGAAACAACATCAAAAGGTATCGACGTCATGAACGCAATATCGGAATATTTTCAGAAACATAACCTTATGTGGGAAAAACTCGTTGGTTTCTGTACTGATGATGCTCCGGCGATGTTGGGATCGCGTTCTGGCGACGTTAGTAAAACAAAAGAATCCTAAGGTAATAACAACGCATTGTATCATACATCGCCAGGCGTTAGCTTCCAAGACTCTTCCTGGATGCCTTAATAATACACTGCAATTGGCCATAAAATTGGTAAATATTATCAAAAGCAGCGCCTTAAATACACGTCTTTTTAAAAAAATGTGTACTGAATTGGACTCTGACCATGAGACGCTTCTCTTTCACACAGAAGTTCGTTGGCTGTCGAAAGATAATATGTTAGGAAGATTGTATGAACTCAGAGCGGAGGTTGAGATTTTTCTAGTTGACAAAAAAATGAATGAGTTGTTGAAGCAGTTTACTGATCCGACATCTCTGATGAATTTGGCTTATCTTGTGGATATTTTCACACACTTAAATAAATTGAACTTGCAATTGCAAGGTTCCGGAAACAAACAATTAGAAGACGTCGCAAATATATTTCTTCTTGAAGATAAACTTCGCGCCTTTATTTGCAAACTTCAGTTATGGTTAAGCAAAATTGGGGAAAATAATTATTCTGGGTTCGCGACATTAAAATCACTTGTGGAAGACAAAAAGTATGACGTTAGCAAGGCGAACATACAAGAAAACATCAAGAGTCATTTACAAATGTTGATTGATGAATTCAATCGTTACTTCCCAGAATATACCGAAACAGAAACTATAATTGTTCAAAGACTGATTCGCAACCCTTTTAGCATGGATGCTGGTGAAGTTCCAGAAGAAATCCAGGAAAAACTCATTGAATTTCAAAATGACAGAAACTGTAAGGATGCATTTGAATCTCACTCACTTGAGAAGTTTTGGTGTAAAAAAGCCATTTCTTACACCAAAATTCGAGAAATCGGCCTGCGTCATTTTATGGTTTTTTCAACCACTTATTTATGTGAACAGGGGTTTTCTGCTTTGTTGGTTATTAAAAACAAGGCCAGGAATCGCTTGAAAGTGAGTGATGATTTGCGTGTAGCTTTGAGCACTAATATTAGTCCTAGGATTACCGAACTTGTGAAGAAGATGCAAGCTCAAAAATCACATTAATTCAAAAATCACTTAGCTTTCTACTAAAAATGTTATGTTTTCTTTTAAATGTAAGTTACTATCGAGTTTTTGATTAAAGTTAATTTTCGTATTAATTCAATTTATTTTTCTTGTACCTATATCGTGGTCCCTGCTAACAAAGAAATCAAAATGGTCCCTGGTCAAGAAAAGGTTGGGAACTCTGCCCTAGAATGTCCCCGGGTGGAAAACCTCCAAAAATTGCTCGCTATTGGATAAATGGTTAGCGAGAACAGGGGAAGAAGACAAAGATTGCGAGACGGCGTGGGGCGTTCTAACTTCTCTATATGGATAGGACCTTAATAAGAATCGAGAATTTGTTCTCGATGCTCTCGAGACGATCCCTGGACGATGACCTCTTCCTCTTCCTGGATTTATGAGCAGACCCATAATGAAGAGGTGGAACAGATGCGAAAAAACTGTGAAAAAAGTCGAAAAGTATTACACGCTGTTGATGGCAAGCACAACAGGAAAACAATGAAGACCACAGGCCGACTCGGACAGGGCATACGCGCCCACGGACGGAGCACATGCGCTTTTTATTCTTTAAAATTACCTGTTATGGCAGCGCGGCAGAACGCACTACATATTCTCCATCCGGACGAGATGTTGCATAATTACAGTTATTTAAGGATGAAGTAAAGTTGAGGAAACATTCTTTAGGATTTATGTTTTCACGCACGAATTACAGATTTAAGGAACAAACTAAAATGGCAATAAATATATTCAAATATATTCAAAAGATTACACCGGCACACAAAAAAAAAAGTGGTCTGTACTTTTGACCAAACCCACCTATCTATATGTATTTTGGCTCGCTGAAACCGAATCTGGAGGTCGTTTAGCCCGTCTACCTCTTGGTTTTGAGTAAATCGCAAAAAATAGCGAAAAATCGCATTAGTAAGTGCGACAAAATTAGGAAAAAATTTTTTTGACTTTCAACAAGTAAATTTCTTATGTGGTTTGATGTGCTTAACCCAAATTTGAAGTTTATTGAGCTTTATCATCCATAGTATTGCCGAAAATCGCGAAAAATAGCTCAAATAGTAAAAAAAAACGATTAAAATCGCAACAAATCGCGTTTATGAGCGTAAAGCAATTCGGGAAAAAATTTTCTGACCTTAATGAGGTATATTTATTATGTATTTTGATGCCCTGAACCCGTTTTTCAACTTTGTTGAGCTCTGTTACCCACAGGTTTTAGCGAAAATCGCAAAAAACCGCGTTAACGAGCGTAAAAATCGTTGTTTTCTTATGCTTTTTTTCTCTTGTAACGAACTCTTTTATCTTCGAATGATCTATGTAGCGGGTTTCTTTTCCTCTTCACTCCGGTCTGAATCGTTTCCCTTTTTAACGTCCAACAGAAATCTGCCATCATATTAATATCCCACCTTCCTTGGTACCGCTGCTCCATTTCACTTATGTCTTGATGGAATCGTTCTCCTTGTTCTTCGCTGTAGTCTCCGAGATTTTGAGGAAAGTAGTCAAGATGCGAGTGTAGGAAGTGCACTTTTAGACTCATCAAGCAACCTAACTTTTTGAAATTCTTCAACAAATCTTCAACCAAATTTCGGTAATCGGCACTTTTTTGATTTCCCAAAAAATTCTGAGAGACACTTTTGAAACTTAGCCATGCTCCTTGTCATTCATTTGCTTAATAAAGTTTTCATCTTGAAAAAGCGTATGAACATCAATGGAAGATTTGCGGTGATCTAAAAATTGCAACCCTGATTCTAGGTCAACAATCGGGTTTCACGAAAAACCCCTGCTTTTTATGTTTGTGGGATAGTAGAGATAGGATAAATCACTATGTTAAGAAAGATTGGCCAATAAGAATCGAGGGATTCCTCCAGGATTTCATCCAGGATCAAAGAACATCATACGCGAACCATTGATTGATCCCTCCAAAATTTTGCTACCGCCTCTTCATATCAAACTCGGACTGATCAAACAATATGTCAAAGCTCTAGATAAAAATGGTAACTGTTTTGGGTATTTAGGACTGAAGTTTTCCGCTATAAGTGATGCAAAATTGAAAGAAGGTATTTTCGATGGTCCCCAAATTCGTACGCTTTTTCAAGATGAAAACTTTATTAAGCAAATGAATGACAAGGAGAAAGCAGCATGGCTAAGTTTCAAAAGTGTCTCTCAGAATTTTTTGGGAAATCAAAAAAGTGCCGATTACCGAAATTTGGTTGAAGATTTGTTGAAGAATTTCAAAAAGTTAGGTTGCTTGATGAGTCTAAAAGTGCACTTCCTACACTCGCATCTTGACTACTTTCCTCAAAATCTCGGAGACTACAGCGAAGAACAAGGAGAACGATTCCATCAAGACATAAGTGAAATGGAGCAGCGGTACCAAGGAAGGTGGGATATTAATATGATGGCAGATTTCTGTTGGACGTTAAAAAGGGAAACGATTCAGACCGGAGTGAAGAGGAAAAGAAACCCGCTACATAGATCATTCGAAGATAAAAGAGTTCGTTACAAGAGAAAAAAAGCATAAGAAAACAACGATTTTTACGCTCGTTAACGCGGTTTTTTGCGATTTTCGCTAAAACCTGTGGGTAACAGAGCTCAACAAAGTTGAAAAACGGGTTCAGGGCATCAAAATACATAATAAATATACCTCATTAAGGTCAGAAAATTTTTTCCCGAATTGCTTTACGCTCATAAACGCGATTTGTTGCGATTTTAATCGTTTTTTTTTTACTATTTGAGCTATTTTTCGCGATTTTCGGCAATACTATGGATGATAAAGCTCAATAAACTTCAAATTTGGGTTAAGCACATCAAACTACATAAGAAATTTACTTGTTGAAAGTCAAAAAAATTTTTTCCTAATTTTGTCGCACTTACTAATGCGATTTTTCGCTATTTTTTGCGATTTACTCAAAACCAAGAGGTAGACGGGCTAAACGACCTCCAGATTCGGTTTCAGCGAGCCAAAATACATATAGATAGGTGGGTTTGGTCAAAAGTACAGACCACTTTTTTTTTGTGTGTGCCGGTGTTATTCCCTAAGATAAGTTCCTTAGTAGGTTGCGTAGTGCATGATTTGAATCATAGGAATTTTGAAAAAACTACCGATGAAGCAAACGAAGAAAGTAGGTAATCTTTTTCCTTTTTGGTGAAAATATCTTGATAGATCGATATATAATTTTCTTTTGTTTTAGAAAACGACAAAGCCGATCATAAATGTAAAATATTTCAATCCAGGTTTATGGATATTTGTATTATGTTTTTGATACTTACGTATGGTTGACGTTTTAAGAGAAAATGTGTATGCATGAGTATTATGTGCTACGAGCATTTTATCGTGCATAATTTTTATTTTTGTATTTACTTTTTCTTTTTAAACATGAAAGCAATTATGCCCTGACATTCACACGATAAAAACATACGATACAACAATACGATATAACTTCGTAGCAATAAATCGGATAACAAACAAAACACCTTATTTCTTTAAAAAAAAAAGGAAAAAACATTTTATTCGTGTAGGATACAAAAACGGCACTTCCCAGGTTGCGCATGCGGAAGTAGAAGAATGCAGGGCGCTGCAAGCAAACAATAGATAGCGGACGATAGCGAGCTACGACGGTACGAAAGAAGCAGAAGTCGCGTTGATTTTAGAAAAGAACTCACGTTCGATCTGAAACTCTGGTGTACCCGATTCTTTATACTTATATATAAAATATTAATAAAAAACACCCTACATTTCGAGAATGTAATCGAACGCACGGTCTGAGTCTTGAAATGATGTTACCAAAGAATAAGAAAACAAGTTAACCGAGAGGGTTTCCGGATGGATGCATGATTCAGAATCGGAGCTCCTAGCCCTGATGATGCAAGCTGCAATGTTTGCGAAACGTCAAAGTGTCCAACACGTACGTGGCATCCATCCGGAAACCCTCTCGGTTAACAATAAGAAAACAAGTTATAACTTTTGATGATAGTATTCTATTATGTTAGTACTAGATATACGTTTTTCAGTTTTTTTTTGTGTTTATTGTACTTTTCGGTAACACTTTTAAATAATATAAATTGTATCGAGCAAGCGATTTTCCAACTACTGTGACCCGCATTGTTTAAAACTTTAAAACACGCATATCAGAGATGTAATGCAAATAATCCACGATACTTAGTTACTTTACAATGTTTGTCAAATTATCTTAATAAGTCGGGTTGATTAGCTAAGTTAACCTAACGAATATGCGAATAAACGACTTATCGGCCAGCATTGAGTTGTCACGAATCATGATAGTTCTAGATGGTTGTACTCATATATTTCGATCCTAGTGGAAATAACTCCTAGCCGAATTATCATAAACACCCAATTTCAACTGATTTAGAGCTGGTTGTGCGTGAAATCGCACACTACTCAGGTCGGTTAAATCTGCAGCTTACTGAATGTAATTATAATTCCTATCTTGACAGTATTTCCGCGTGATACAACATGAGAGATAAAATAGAACTATAGAAACTATGTCAAATGGAAGTGTCTTAACATTATATTGTCAGAATTTGAAAAGGAGCATATGTGTCAATGTATTTAGCATATATGTCATATATTTTGCTGCATTATATATGTCATATATTTAGCTGGATATTATAAGGATGCTAGATATAATTTAACTTTTTATTCAGCTACATTTAATTGAACGAAATTATTTTGGAGCTATGTCAACGATTATCCTGTAACATCCGAATCCTTTTTTGCAATCTTAATAAACTTTTATATATTTTTAAGAGGGTGTATAATACTTTTTGTGTTTTAATAAAAAATGAATGAACTGATCGAAGTAAACACTATTGGTAAGGATTTAAACAGGTTGAGAATGTGACGTGTGTACAGATAAGAAATATAAAACAATGTTATGATAAAAATATGACATTACATTACATGTATGACACTTACATTTATTTCCCAGAACTTGTATATATATATACCTATATATATATATATATACAGGGTGATTCAGAACGACTTAGTTGTCCGGGCACAGATGTATTCCTGAGTGAATTCTGAGACGATTTTTCCTTTGCCAAAATTTTATTTGAAGCTTAGATTTTGAGTTATTAATGAAAATAGTTAGCGAATCTTGAGCCGCGTACGAGAGGCAGGCAGGGCCGGCGCAAGCCGCGATTCACCGTTACACGCGGGCGCTTACGCGAGGCGCCCGCTGCGATCAGCTGACGTAGCAGGCCCAAATACACATACACACACATCTCTCTCTCTCTCTCTCTCCCTCTCTCTGTCTCTCTCTTTGTCCCTCTTTCTCTCATACACAAACGCACACGCATACACACACACACACTTACACCCCTCGCACACACACACACACACACACACACACACACACACATTCACTTACCTTATCAAATTCGATGTCTTCGTATACCGCTTGACGGATAAATAATTCCATTCGAAATTAACAATAACACACACGTCTTATTTTACACGTATTTTACACGTAATGCAAATCCACGATAATACACACGATTGAGGATACGATATTTTTTTTCTTTCACGTATGTCAACACTTTTTTCGTATCGAATTTATTCACGCTTTTAAGTGATTTATAAATCGAGTCATTACTATTAATCACTACCGAGTAATCTCACTTCGCGGCTTATTTTTATAATTAAGAAACAATACACACATTGCACACAATCACAGTATAATCCACACAGCATGCATGTCCAAAAGATGTACAGAGGACATTCCAATAAGAATATCTTTTAGAGATACGATCTCTTTGGGATGTCCTACAAACGTTTCCTGGATATGCAAGCTGTGTAGGAATTAATCCGCGAAACTTTTTGTCTTGTACGAAGTCTGTCACGTATCAGTACTTTCACACACTCACACTCGACTCGAATAAATCTGTTCGTTGCTGTTAATCACTACCGATTAATTTTATTCAGCGACCGACAACGATCCGAAGAAAGAAACGCGTTTACACGACACACGTAACGCCCGGTACGCGATGCGACTGTAACAGGTTATGTTTTTTGAAACAGCTGAGACGATGCTACACTCGGAATGCGCTCACGCGACCAAATGGGGAGGGGGGGGGAGAGGAATTTGGCGCGCATACGTACAGAAATGATAAGAGCCATACTACATGTGACACATGTACGTGCTTTTCATTTCTGTGCATGAGAATGCTCTTGTTGACTTTTTTATAATTTCTTTCATAATTAATCATATGCATGTGTATACTGCGAACTCAAAGAGAATTTTTATCGAGAATAAAATATTTGATTGCCCTGAAAAGTGCAAGAGATTATTAGTTTAAAATAACTTTTTCTTTATAATATTTCTTTATAATTATTAATCATATGTGTATTGCGAACTCGAAGAGAATTTTCATCGAGAATGAAATAATTGGTTGCCCTGAAAAGGGCAAGTGATTTATTATTTTTGAAGATGACTTTTTCTTTCTTCTTCTTTTTATAATAAATGTTCAAAGTGTCCGCCGTTCATCGTGATACACGCTCTCATACGTTTCAATAAATTTTCTCCATGACTTCGTCCTCGATTGAAAAAATGGCATGATGAAGTTTGTCGTTTAATTCTTCGACGTTCTCAGGAGGTTGCCTATAAATTATTTCCTTGCAGTAACCCCACAAGAAAAAATCCAACGGATTGAGGTCTGGAGATCTTGCAGGCCAACGTATCGGTCCATATCGGCCCATCCAACGTCCGGGAAATTGCTCATTTAAAAAATTTGTGACGATTCTAGCGTTATGTGGGCCAGCACCGTCTTGTTGAAATGTAATTTTATTTCTATTAAATAATGGAATTTCTTCCAAAAAATCTGGCAGATTTTCAGCAAGAAATTCCGTATACGATGCGCCAGTTAGTCTTTCTGGAAGAATAACTGGGCCTAATATCGTTGTATCCATAATTCCAGCCCAGACGTTCAATTTCCAACGAACTTGATAATTTCGGAGTCGTGTCACCCGTGGATTTTCTTCGTCCCACATATGCATGTTGTGGGAGTTGAATATTCCTTCTCGTGTGAACAGCGATTCATCGCTGAATATTACATGAGAGAGAAATTCTGGATCTTGATTTACTCTTCTCAAGAAATCCTCGCAAAATCTCTTCCTCCGAGGATAGTCTTCTTCTCGCAAATGTTGCACGCGAGTGTAATGGTAGGCGTGCAATTTTTCTTCTTTTAATATCCTTTGGACACTCTTCTTACAGGAAATTCTTTAATAGTCGAGAGATCCTTCTTCTCTAATAATCGAGGAATTATTGATTCACGAATCGATCGATGCTCCGCATTTATACGATCTTCGCGGGGGGTCGCGCCCCCCACCGCGTCCCTTCCCGCCAATTGTGTCGCGTAGCATCCGCAGTTCTTTGCCACGCGACACAATTGGCGGGGGGGGACGCGGTGGGGGCCACGACCTTCCGCGGAGATCGTATAAATGCGGAGCATCGATCGATTCCTAAATCAATAATTCCTCGATTATTGAAGAAGAAGAATCTCTCGATAATTAGAGACGAAATGGCAGCGTATACAAATGAAGAATACTATGATATGATGATGGTGCTCGGCGAATGTCAGGGGCAACATTACGTTGCTGCACGAAGATACATCGAATTGTATCCTGACCGAGAAAGACATCCCAGGCCTGAAACAATACTCGCGGCAGCTCAAAGGTTACATGAAACCGGAAGCGTGCTACAGAAGAGGAAAGAAGGTGGTAGAAATCGTGATGCACGAAATTTACGCACGATGGAAACAGTCCTTCGTGCTGTACAACAAAATCCCGAAACCAGTATTCGGGTTATTGCTCGAGAGAATGAACTCTCATATTCTACGGTCCAAAGGATATTAAAAGAAGAAAAATTGCACGCCTACCATTACACTCGCGTGCAACATTTGCGAGAAGAAGACTATCCTCGGAGGAAGAGATTTTGCGAGGATTTCTTGAGAAGAGTAAATCAAGATCCAGAATTTCTCTCTCATGTAATATTCAGCGATGAATCGCTGTTCACACGAGAAGGAATATTCAACTCCCACAACATGCATATGTGGGACGAAGAAAATCCACGGGTGACACGACTCCGAAATTATCAAGTTCGTTGGAAATTGAACGTCTGGGCTGGAATTATGGATACAACGATATTAGGCCCAGTTATTCTTCCAGAAAGACTAACTGGCGCATCGTATACGGAATTTCTTGCTGAAAATCTGCCAGATTTTTTGGAAGAAATTCCATTATTTAATAGAAATAAAATTACATTTCAACAAGACGGTGCTGGCCCACATAACGCTAGAATCGTCACAAATTTTTTAAATGAGCAATTTCCCGGACGTTGGATGGGCCGATATGGACCGATACGTTGGCCTGCAAGATCTCCAGACCTCAATCCGTTGGATTTTTTCTTGTGGGGTTACTGCAAGGAAATAATTTATAGGCAACCTCCTGAGAACGTCGAAGAATTAAACGACAAACTTCATCATGCCATTTTTTCAATCGAGGACGAAGTCATGGAGAAAATGGAGAAAATTTATTGAAACGTATGAGAGCGTGTATCACGATGAACGGCGGACACTTTGAACATTTATTATAAAAAGAAGAAGAAAGAAAAAGTCATCTTCAAAAATAATAAATCACTTGCCCTTTTCAGGGCAACCAATTATTTCATTCTCGATGAAAATTCTCTTCGAGTTCGCAATACACATATGATTAATAATTATAAAGAAATATTATAAAGAAAAAGTTATTTTAAACTAATAATCTCTTGCACTTTTCAGGGCAATCAAATATTTTATTCTCGATAAAAATTCTCTTTGAGTTCGCAGTATACACATGCATATGATTAATTATGAAAGAAATTATAAAAAAGTCAACAAGAGCATTCTCATGCACAGAAATGAAAAGCACGTACATGTGTCACATGTAGTATGGCTCTTATCATTTCTGTACGTATGCGCGCCAAATTCCTCTCCCCCCCCCTCCCCATTTGGTCGCGTGAGCGCATTCCGAGTGTAGCATCGTCTCAGCTGTTTCAAAAAACATAACCTGTTACAGTCGCATCGCGTACCGGGCGTTACGTGTGTCGTGTAAACGCGTTTCTTTCTTCGGATCGTTGTCGGTCGCTGAATAAAATTAATCGGTAGTGATTAACAGCAACGAACAGATTTATTCGAGTCGAGTGTGAGTGTGTGAAAGTACTGATACGTGACAGACTTCGTACAAGACAAAAAGTTTCGCGGATTAATTCCTACACAGCTTGCATATCCAGGAAACGTTTGTAGGACATCCCAAAGAGATCGTATCTCTAAAAGATATTCTTATTGGAATGTCCTCTGTACATCTTTTGGACATGCATGCTGTGTGGATTATACTGTGATTGTGTGCAATGTGTGTATTGTTTCTTAATTATAAAAATAAGCCGCGAAGTGAGATTACTCGGTAGTGATTAATAGTAATGACTCGATTTATAAATCACTTAAAAGCGTGAATAAATTCGATACGAAAAAAGTGTTGACATACGTGAAAGAAAAAAAATATCGTATCCTCAATCGTGTGTATTATCGTGGATTTGCATTACGTGTAAAATACGTGTAAAATAAGACGTGTGTGTTATTGTTAATTTCGAATGGAATTATTTATCCGTCAAGCGGTATACGAAGACATCGAATTTGATAAGGTAAGTGAATGTGTGTGTGTGTGTGTGTGTGTGTGTGTGTGTGTGTGTGTATATGCGTGTGCGTGTGTGTATGCGTGTGCGAGTGGACAGAGAAGAGGGACAGAGAGAGGGAGAGAGAGAGAGAGAGAGAGATGTGTGTGTATGTGTATTTGGGCCTGCTACGTCAGCTGATCGCAGCGGGCGCCTCGCGTAAGCGCCCGCGTGTAACGGTGAATCGCGGCTTGCGCCGGCCCTGCCTGCCTCTCGTACGCGGCTCAAGATTCGCTAACTATTTTCATTAATAACTCAAAATCTAAGCTTCAAATAAAATTTTGGCAAAGGAAAAATCGTCTCAGAATTCACTCAGGAATACATCTGTGCCCGGACAACTAAGTCGTTCTGAATCACCCTGTATATATACAGGGTGTAAAAAAATTAGACCGACAAACTTTGAGGGGAAATAGAGGACATAAAAACAAACATATTTTGTTAATAATATTTTTCTCTACGACGCTTCGTTTTAATATTACAGGGTACAAAATAGGAATTTTATGATTTTAACAAAAAACAAACACATAAGTGGAAAAATTAAATTTATTTCAATTACACATATTTAATCTTCAAAAAACAATTAACAAAAGAACGGAACAAAAATGCGCAAATAATTAGCTCAATTTATAATAAATGTTCAAAAATTCCTCCATTTGTTTCAACACAAAAATGACAACGTCGAAACATTGATTCTCTCACACGTTCGAAGACTGCAGGAATATTTTGAACGTGATATGCTGCAGCAGTAATTCGGGCTACTAATTCTTCTTCTGTTTCAATCGGTGTCTCATAAATGAGAGTTTTCATGTGCCCCCATAAAAAAAAGTCAAGCGAAGATAAATCTGGTGACCGGGGAGGCCATGCGATAGGACCTCCTCGGCCTATCCAGCGCTCATTAAATCTTTGGTCCAAGTAATTGCGCACAATAGCACTAAAATGGGCAGGTGCTCCATCGTGTTGGAACCACATTTGCCTTCTTGTGACAAGTGGCACGTCTTCCATGAGTTCTGGTAACACTTCCTCGAGAAAAATACGATAAATATTGCCATTCAGTCTTAAAGGTAAAATGTACGGCCCGATAAGGAAGTTATTAATAATACCTGCCCATACATTAACCGTAAATTCCGTTTGATGTGATCGAATAAATGTAGCATGAGTATTATCCTGACTCCAAACGTGAGAGTTGTGAGTGTTAAACATGCCTGTTCTTGTAAAACTTGCTTCGTCAGTAAATAGTACTAAAGAAGAAAATTCGGGGTTTGTTTCGCACTGCTGCAAATACCATCGCGCAAATTCTAAACGTCGTGGATAGTCTTCAAATGTTAAACTTTGTACACCTTGCCGATGAAATGGATGTAATAATTGTTCACGAAGAACATTCCATACATTCATATTACTTGTTCCAATGTTAAATGCAATTGCACGTGTACTAGTGGAAGGATTGTTTTCTATTTCTGCCAAAACTTGCTCTTCAAATCGCAGAGTTCTCACTGAACGTCGTCGTCCTTGTCCATTCGATCTTCTAAAAGAACCATTCTCTCGCAAATGTCGATGAATGGATTCAAAAATGGAATGATGTGGAATGCGGCGACCAGGATATCGTTGTTGATAAAGTCTCTGTGCTGCCCGTCCATTGCAATTAGCTGCTCCATAAGTAAGATGCATGTCACTCAATTCAATCCAAGTATATCGCTCCATAATGATAAACAAATCATATCAAATTTAGTAAGATATTGAAGACTTCTGCTCCATTGAGCGTTTGAATAAATACTACATAGACTAAGACCAAAACGAAATATCGTAGAGAGAAATATTAACAAAAAATGTTTATGTTGAAGTCCTCTCCCGATAAAAACAGTACGTGGAATCCACGTTATAACGTGGATTGCACGTACTGTTTTTGTCGGGCTGTTTGCCCTCAATACTGTTTACAATTAATGAAGCGTGCTTCACAAGGGTATTTTGTATTTACTTTTACTTTATTTTTATATCTTTAATTTTTAAAACTCTTATCGATGAAGCATTGAAACAGAAACAGAATCGTTAATCCGAATTTCGACGTTGTCATTTTTGTGTTGAAACAAATGGAGGAATTTTTGAACATTTATTATAAATTGAGCTAATTATTTGCGCATTTTTGTTCCGTTCTTTTGTTAATTGTTTTTTGAAGATTAAATATGTGTAATTGAAATAAATTTAATTTTTCCACTTATGTGTTTGTTTTTTGTTAAAATCATAAAATTCCTATTTTGCACCCTGTAATATTAAAACGAAGCGTCGTAGAGAAAAATATTATTAACAAAATATGTTTGTTTTTATGTCCTCTATTTCCCCTCAAAGTTTGTCGGTCTAATTTTTTTACACCCTGTATATATATATATATGTGCATCAAAGTATATACATATTATGTACGAACATTTGACATACAATGTTTCTATATATACATATATATATATATATATATATATATATACAGGGTGTCCCAGACTTCGCGCACCATAGGTAAATGGTGAGATTCCTGAGATCATTTCGAGACGAAAATTCTAATACCAAAATATCGAGGGTGCTACAGTTTTTAAATGAGAAGGGTTTATAGTTGACTAATCAAGTCGTCCGAAATTCGCGCGCTCAGGCATGGCACACTGTACAGTAGTGTTTTCAAGCCCCAATTCTATTCTTGAAATTGATAATTTTGCATACGTTGTTGTTATAATTGTTTCTTATTTTATTGTATTTTATTGTATTTTATTGTATTTATGTTATAATTATGATAATTAATTAATAGTAAAATATGTCAGTATTGACTTTGGAATACGAACTGTCAAAGCTGTAACATGAAGTGTATCGTAAATAAGTGACAATTTCACATGACAAAATGTATAAAATTAATATCAATGAATAATTTTTTATTTACGGCTGCTACGACTATAAAATTCTCATTTGTAAAATGATCTCTTAAAAAATTTATGTAAATATTCCCTATTAGTCTTATAAACATCAAAAGGACCAATCTAAAATTTAATATTAATAAATAATAATTCATTGATATTAATTTTACATTTTTGTCATGTGAAATTGTCACTTATTTGCGATACACTTCATGTGACAGCTTTGACAGTTCGATGCGTATGTACAATAGTGATATTAAATTTCAGATTGGTCCTTTTGAAATGCTTATAAGGCTAACAGGGAATATTTACATAAATTTTTTAAGAGATTATTTTACAAATGAGAACTTTATAGCCGTAGCAGCCGTAAATAAAAAATTATTCATTGATATTAATTTTATACATTTTGTCATGTGAAATTGTCACTTATTTGCGATACACTTCATGTGACAGCTTTGACAGTTCGTGTTCCAAAGTCAATACTGACATATTTTACTATTAATTAATTATCATAATTATAACATAAATTATCATAATTATAACATAAATACAATAAAATACAATAAAATAAGAAACAATTATAACAACAACGTATGCAAAATTATCAATTTCGAGAATAGAATTGGGGCTTGAAAACACCTTCACTACTGTACAGTGTACCATGCCTGAGCGCGCGAATTTCGGACGACTTGATTAGTCAACTATAAACCCTTCTCATTTAAAAACTATAGCACCCTCGATATTTTGGTATTAGAATTTTTGTCTCGAAATGATCTCAGGAATCTCACCATTTACCTATGGGGCGCGAAGTCTGGGACACCCTGTATATATATATATATATACAGGGTGTCCGAAATGTGTGGGAACACCTAAATATTTCGGAAAATAAGCATCATAGAGAAAAGTGTTTCAAACAAAAGTTGTAGGGTTTACAAAGATCTATTTACTAATTTTATCAGTCTGACCTTGAGTGGCGTCCCTAAGGTCAGGTCAAGGTCACGTCGATTTTTGCAAACGGAACACCCTATTTATGATACCAGAATTTGATAGCTGGTATCAAGAGCTTTTCAAAACACTATAATAAAGTAAGTTTTCATTAAGTATTTTTCGAGTTACGGAGCTTGAAAGTTACAGTACTGCCGCGCCGGCGTCGGCATTAGCATTACCCAAGGTGTACCACGTGGAGGTTCTCCGGTCCGATTTAAACTTCGCGTGCGTGTGTGCGTGCGTGCGTGTGCGTGTGCGTGTAGGGGGTGAGTGAGTAGTTAGAGCAAGTGTT
Organism: Crematogaster levior; assembly: GCA_901521435.1. Taxonomy (NCBI): domain Eukaryota; kingdom Metazoa; phylum Arthropoda; class Insecta; order Hymenoptera; family Formicidae; genus Crematogaster; species Crematogaster levior. The sequence goes on from CABEGB010001096.1 coordinate 112,539, forward strand.
CAAATTGCCGTCCATCAACAGTCTGACAATGCGTCAATCTACTGTAAAAACTTGAAATAGCGTTCTCACAAAAATGTGGAGGTATTAGAGATACTTCGTCATTTATACGGCGACGGAGTTCGTCCAAATTTCTAGGTTTTGTAGTATAGACTCTACTTTTGAGATGACCCCAAAAGAAATAATCCAGAGGTGAAAGATCTGGAGATCTAGGTGGCCATTCTATTGATCCTCTCCTGCCTATCTATTTGTTCGGGAATACTTCATTTAAGTATTCTCGTACACCTCGACCATAATGGGCAGGTGCTCCGTCCTGCTGAAACCAGATTTCATTAAAATTGTCACCAACAACACGTTGTATTGCTGGTACAATATCGCGTTCAAGCATTGTTCTGTATTTTTCAGCAGTCAAATTACCGTCAATGAAGAAAGGACCAATCACCCTGTCAGCAAGAAGTCCAATCCATACATTCAATTTTTCCGGCGTTGCGTGTGAGCTTCAATCATCCAATGAGGATTTTCATCTGACCAAAATCTGCAATTATGACGATTGATATTGCCATTCAGCTCAAATGTCGCTTCATCAGAAAAGACTATTTTGGTCGCAAATTCAGGATCCATGTCAATTCTTTGCATGACATCCTCACAAAATTCTACACGACGATCGAAATCGTCTTCAGATAATTCCTGAACTGGATGAATCTTGTAAGGATGAAATTTATTCTTTTTTAAGATTTTATGCACAGACATTCGGGAGATGTCGTGGTGTTGCGCAGATTTTCGAATAGATATATGCGGATTCTCAATATACGATTGTAAGACATCTAAAGACTTTTCTGCATTTGTTGCAGAAACCGATCTACCAGACTTTGATCGATTTTTGACGTGACCAGTTTCTTCGAATCGTGCGATTGTGCGGTGTACCGTCGATTTTGATATAGGGACTTTACCAACCCGAAAAGTGTCATTAAATATCTGCAACGTTTCATTATAAGATCTGCGACGATCACCCCACCCTCGCATCATCAGTAACGCTATGCGTTCGTGATCCGTAAGTTCCGACATATCAAAATCGTATTGGATACGAGAAGTTAGAAGTTGTAAGTGCTTCAATTGCCGTCCGTCAACAGACTGGCAATGCTAATCTATTGTAAAAACTTGAAATGACATTCTCACAAGAATGTAACTTACGTCTTACGTATTCTAGTATAACCGATAATAGTAGCTTGCAACCACTGTAATTGTAGAATGAGCTTAAATAGCAACTCCCCGTCGTAGGCGATCTAGCAATTTCGGTCCAGTCCAATACGATCGTATCCAATATGATTTATTAGATCGCCTACGACGATCACTTATAGGGAGTTGCTATTGTTGCGAAGTTTAAATCGGACCGGAGAACCTCCACGTGGTACACCTTGGGTAATGCTAATGCCGACGCCGGCGCGGCAGTACTGTAACTTTCAAGCTCCGTAACTCGAAAAATACTTAATGAAAACTTACTTTATTATAGTGTTTTGAAAAGCTCTTGATACCAGCTATCAAATTCTGGTATCATAAATAGGGTGTTCCGTTTGCAAAAATCGACGTGACCTTGACCTGACCTTAGGGACGCCACTCAAGGTCAGACTGATAAAATTAGTAAATAGATCTTTGTAAACCCTACAACTTTTGTTTGAAACACTTTTCTCTATGATGCTTATTTTCCGAAATATTTAGGTGTTCCCACACATTTCGGACACCCTGTATATATACAGGGTGTCCCATTATAAAACATCCAGTCGAATATTTCGAAAACCAAGCCCGGGAGAGAAAAATTTTTCAGACAAAAGTTATTTGGTTTCGAGGGGCCCATAAGATGATACCATTGGTTTGACCTTGAAGAATTATTTGAAAGTTACATGAAAGTCACCTCAATTTTTTTAAATGGCATCCCCTATTTTTTATTACATATTCTTGTAGCTGACCTCGAGAGCTTTCCAAAACACTATAATAAAGTATTTTTTCATGAAGTATTTTCCGAGTTATAAAGCTTGAAATAATTTCTTAATTTTACATAAACTGTAAAATATCTCGTAAAATATTTACTTTTCGATGACCTTATCTCAATACTTTTATGCACAGAATAATGAGAGGAATCAATTGGTGTAAAGAAAACACATAGTTGTTTTTAAGAAAAAATATGTAATTGTTAGTTACAAATTGCATATTTTTTCTTAAAAACAACTATGTGTTTTCTTGACACCAATTGGTTCCTCTCATTATTCTGTGCATAAAAGTATTGAGGTAAGGTCATCGAAAAGTAAATATTTTACGAGATATTTTACAGTTTATGTAAAATTAAGAAATTATTTCAAGCTTTATAACTCGGAAAATACTTCATGAAAAAATACTTTATTATAGTGTTTTGGAAAGCTCTCGAGGTCAGCTACAAGAATATGTAATAAAAAATAGGGGATGCCATTTAAAAAAATTGAGGTGACTTTCATGTAACTTTCAAATAATTCTTCAAGGTCAAACCAATGGTATCATCTTATGGGCCCCTCGAAACCAAATGGTTACATTCTTTACATCTTATCTACCTTAAGCGCGCGCGCCGGCCCTACTTAACCTACGTGCTTAACCCTAACTTAATCCTATCTTATTTTCCAACCAGGGTTCGTGAGCTCCCTCAGTCCCCCTCCTTCGCCTATACACACACACACACACGCTTCGCTTTGTGGGCTTCCGCTTCCTCTTGCTTTTGCCCATTTTGGCTCAACACCGATCCCACTCGCACCCTCCCTCTCTCTCCCTCCTCTCAGTCATTCCCTCTCTCTCTCTCTCTCTCTCTCTCTCTCTCTCTCTCTCTCTCTCTCTCCTCCTCACTCCCATCCACTCTCTCACTCTCTCCATTCTCCCCCCTCCTCCCATCTCCTCTATCCTGCTCTCCATTCCTTTCAATCTCCTCTCTCTCTTTATCCAGCCTCCTCATCCATCCTTCCCCCTCTCCATCCTCTCCCAATATCCGCCTTACTGCATCCCGCCAGCTTTCCCCTTCTGTTCCCCAATCCCTGCATCTCTCCCACACATGTTCCCATGTCTCTTCCTCGTATCCACACAGTCTGCATGTCCTTTTATCTTCACTTTTCCAATATTCTCCCTCCTTCATTTCATTCCCTAGTCTGTATCTTATCGTTCTCCTCCACCTACTCTCTCCCCATCCTTTCTTCAGGTACTCCGGTATTCCTTCCACCTTGATCATACCATACCACTTACAGTACCTCGAATCTCTTATCTTTTTTGCTCTTTCCTCCCGTTGTTTCTCCTTGTCCTTCTTAATTAACTCTCCAAACCACATGTCTCCCTCACCCCTTCTCCTCTCCACCTCCCTCACATCCCAGTCTCTATCTTCGAAGAATTCCATCCTTTCTTTCTCCCAACCAGATCTCACTCTACCATCTCTTCCTTTCTCCTTCATTTCCATCCAGCATAGTCTTGTCCATCCACTTCCCCTTCCCTCCTCTAATCTCTTCTCAAATCCCCATGCTCTTCTTCCAGCTCTTTCTCTCAACTTATCTCTCTTAATTTCTTCCCTCACTAAATATCCCGGTGTTCTGCCATCCAGCCCAAATACCCATCTCATATACCTCTCCTCCACTCTCTCCATTCCCTCCCTTTCCTTCCATCCCCAAATCTCCACCCCATAACTCATTACCGTCCACACCAATCTATCAAATAGCCAAACTCTTCTACCCCAGTCTTTTCCGAATCTCCTTTTTCCAATTCCCCATACTTCCCCCATTACCATGGCCGCCTTCTTCGTTCTTTCCTTCACCTGTGCCTCCTGTTCTCCGTTTCTCTGCAATCTGTAGCCCAGGTATGTGAATTCCTTAACTTCTTCTATTTTCTTCCCCCTCCACCTCCAATCTCTCTTACTAAATCTTCCCCCTCCCTTTCTAAATCTCATTATCTTTGTTTTTCCCACATTCAATTCCAATTTCTTCCTGTCTAAGTATTCTTCCAACCTTCCGATCATGCTTCTCATCCCCTCCTCCTCCTCCGCCAGCAACACTATATCGTCCGCATACGCCAGTGTGTACACCCTCCTATCCCCAATTTTAATTCCTCCCCACTTAACCTTCCCCATTTCCTCCTCCAGGTCCGCTATCACAATGCTGAATAACAGCGGACTCAGTGGGCACCCCTGTCTCACTCCTCTTACTGTCCAAAAACATTCTCCCACCTCCTTTCCTACCCTCACTCTGCTTTTTGTTTCCCCTAAAACTTCTCTAACTCTTTCTATCAGTCCTTCTCTTATCCCTCTTTCTCTCATCGACCTGTACAAGGTTTCCCTATCCACTGAGTCGAAAGCCGCTTTTAAGTCTACGAACAGTGCCACTACTTTTTTCCCTTCTCCTATCTGTCTATTTATCACATAATTTATGACGTAAATGTTGTCCATCGTACCCATGCCTTTTCTGAATCCTGTTTGATTCTGTGGGATCACCCTCTTCTCCTCACACTCTAATCCTAACCTTTCCGCGGCCACCATTAAATAGGCCTTATACAGCGTTGCCATCAACGTTACTCCTCTATATTCCTCTACCTTTCTTCCTTCTCCTTTCTTTACTATCGGTACTATCATTCCCTCCTTCCAATCTTCCGGCCAACCTTCCCCTTTCCACACTCTGTTACAGAATTCTCTCATCCACTCAGTTACCCTCTCTCCTCCGTATCTCCATACTTCTCCCGGCACTCCATCCGCTCCTGCTGCTTTCCCGTCCCTGATCTTGTTGATCGCCTCCATCATTTCTTCTTTGCTTATCTCCTCTTCTTCATCCTCTCTCCTTCTTCCGTCTCCTTCTCTTACTCTGTACTCCACTCCTCCTAATAGTCTCATAAAGTATTCCTTCCATTCCTCCTCCTCTATCCCTTCGTCTATTCCTTTCCTTTTCTTCCTCCCCCTGTTCACAATCTCCCATACCTCCCTCTCCCTCTTCGCCCGTTCCACCCCCCTCATCCATCTCTCCGTATCCTCCCTCTTTTTCCTCTCGCATAGTTCTCCATATTCTCTCTTCTTTTCCCGATACTTATCTTTCCCCTCGTTACCTCCTCTCCATTTCCTTAGTTCCTCCCTTACTTCCTTCTTTTTATTCCTGCACTCTTCATCCCACCATCCCACTCCTTCCTTCCTTGCTCTTTCCTGTTGTTCCTCTTGCACTTCCTTTAATGCCTTTTTTACCTCCTTTTCCATTTCTCTCCATTCCTCCTCTATTTGATTTCCTTCTCTCTTCTCCATCTTCAGTTTTTCTCTAAAACTTTCTCGTCCTTCTTTGTCCCATATTATTCTTCTTGCTTCTTGCTCCTTACCTTTCCTCCTCTTCCTTTTTATCCCCCCCTCTACCCAGATTTCCAAAGGGTGATGGTCCGAATCCACCTTATCTCCTATTCTCATTCTCTTTATTTTTTCCCTTGTTTCTTCATCTCCTATTGCATAATCTATCACTGTGCTTCCCTTACCTCCCGTGAACGTAAATTCTCCCTCCTCGTCTCCCTCCATGTTACCGTTCCAAATGCTCCATCCCCTCTCCTCAATCACCTCCAGTAACTTCCTCCCCTCTTTGTTTATCTTTCCATCCTTTGAGCTCCTACTTATCCTCTCTCCTGATCTAATTTCCTCTTCTCTTCTCAATGCTCCCCCCTCTCTTCCCGTTCTTGCGTTAAAATCGCCGGCTATTATTAACTTTTCTCCTTCCCCCTTTTCCTCCATCCATTCTTCCATCCTCCTTAAGTATCGCTCGATATTGTCCTTCACATATACACCGATTATCCTCCACCTTTCCCCCTCTACTCTTACCACTCCTTCTATTACTCCTCCTTCTTCCGTCCTTATTTCCTCGTTCTTTTCCTTCATCTCCTTTTTTATCCCCATTAGCATACCTCCCATCGCTCTTCCCTTTTTGTTTCTTCTTGTTGCCCACTGCATACCCCATGTGTATCCTTTTGGGAGGCGTCTTTTAATCCTGTCCCACCCTCTCTCCTCTACCCATGTCTCTGTGAGCACTAGCACATCCCAGTTCCCTATTCCTTTCCAAAACTCTTTGTCCTTATTCTTCAGTCCCGCCACATTCCAAAACATTATCTTCCACTCCCTCTCTCCCTCCTCTCCTCTATTTTCCCCCCTCTCCCTTATTCCCCTCTCATGGCCCCTCAGTTTCCTTCCCCCTGTACTCCTTCCACTCCTTTTGGGCTTCCTCCTTCAATCACTATCCTCTCCTTCTCCTCGTCCCACCTCCACCATTGTCCTTCTATCCTCATTCTTCCTCCTTTGATCCATACCCTCTTTCCCTCTACCGCCTGCTTCCTCGCTATCTCTCCCATTTTCCATCTTATTTTTCTCTCGCTCCACGTTAAATCTTCCGAAATTCTCTCTTTTCTTCCCTTCAATTTCCTCTTATTCGCCAATACTTCCCATTTCTGCTCTTCATTCTCTAATTTAACTAATAACATTTCCCCCCTTCCTCTATCCGTTCCTTCACCTATTTTTATAATCTCATTCACCTGCACTCTGGCTCCAATTGCATCCAATATCTCCCCCACCGCCTCCCTCTTCTTTCCATCCTTGACCTCTACTCCCTTCATTACTATATTTCTTCTTCTCTTCTCTCTCTCTTTACTTTCCAAGCTTTTCTCTATTCTCTTTACCTTTTCCAATAACTCCTTTCCCTCTCCTTCTCCCCCTCTCTGTTCTTTCTCCTCCTCTTGCCTTATTTTGCGTTCGACTTCTTCTATCCTCTTCTTCAGACTCTCCATGTCCTTTTTAACCTCCTCTTTTTCTTTTTCCCATTCACTCCTCTGTTCTCTATACTCCTTTTTCATTTCCTCCATCATTTCTGTCATTCTCTTTTCCTGGTTCTTAAGGCTCTCTCTAATCTCTTCCATCACGCTCTCAAATTTTCTTCCCATCTCCTTCATCCATCTCTCTATCCCCTCTTCTCTTCCTTCTTCCTTCCTCGTCGGTGACCTCTGTACCCGATTACTCCTTTTAAAAACCCCTTCTTCCTCTTCCCTACTCCTCTCCATCTCTTTTCTTTTCCTGTTCCACATATCCTCTAGACATCCCGTGCTACCACTTCTCTCCTTCCCTTTTCTCCCTTCCACTACTTTACTTCCCTCCGCCTTCTCCGTCTTGTCCATTTTCGCTTTCTCTGCCCGTCTTGTTCTCCGTCCTTCTAAGTCCCTAGTACCCTAGGATTCCCCAGCCTCTCGTTCCCCGCTCGGCGCTCGGAGCGCCCGCCTACTTCTTCTCTGCTCCGCTGAGCTCTCAGCGCTCCCACGGCAGCCTACCACTCTCTGTCGTTACCCTTTCTATGCTCCTTCCGTCACTATGCTCTATTCTCCCTAACTCCTCCCTTTACCCTTTCCCTCCCTTTTTTTAGGGTCTCTACTTTACCCTATATATCCCAGCCACTCTCTCATTCACTCTCTTCCATCCACTCACACTCATTCACCTCCGCCTCCCCTTGGAACTTTCAATAAACTGTATCTAATCTTCACTCTCACACACACGTGTCACTCGCGATCGCACCGGAAGCGGAAGCCATATATACATACATATATATATATATTGTTACATCCGCGCTCGCCGCCCGGTGTTCTTCTTGTCGCGCGGGGTTCCCTAGCAGCGCGTCGTCGGCTGTTTAACAGCGATCGGCGTATTTGTGCCGGATCTATCAGGTGTAACGGACGTGTTTCTCTGTACGCTGTTCCTTGTAATAAAGAGTTCCTTTAATTACTTCCGAGTGCTTATTCCGCTTTGGCGGAGAGTGCCGCGAGTGACCGTGAGTGTGTGCCTGTGTTGGAGAGACCGGCGCGGAGGCGCAACATTTTGGGGGCTCGTCCGAGTTTCGGACGGACGGCGAGCAAGGAGCGATCTCTTGATCCTCGAGCGGAATGGCGACGACGCACACGCCAGCGAAGACTCGCTCACGGGCCGCGGTGGCGGCAGCGACGGAAACCGGCACCCTGGAGGCCGTCCTCTTAGAGCTTCAACAGCTGCGCGAGGAGCGACGCCAGGAGCGAGCGCAGCTGCAGGATTTGCGCGACGGCATTGAGGCTCGTCTTGGGGAGCAGGAAACGGCCCTTACGCGCTTCGAGGAGCGACTCACCCACCAACCACAGCTAAGTCTAGCCCATAACATTCCTTCCTCCGAGAGCCGCGGCGCCTCGTCGTTTTTGCTCGGCGCGGGCGAGAGCGTGTGTGCGGGGCACGCAACGCGGGGTTTAAAGTTAAAGCCGGACATTTTTGACGGAACGGCGCCGCTCCGCGAATTTCTTTCGCAATTCTCGTTAATCGCGCGCGCGAATTCGTGGTCCGAAACGGAGAAAGCGGTGGTGCTTGCGTCCTGTCTACGGGGAAAAGCGCGTTCGCTTCTCGACTCCTGTGCCGACGGAGGCGAGCTCCTTTCGTTCTCGGAGTTGAGAGCGAAGCTCGAGCTGCGTTTCGGGGAGGCGCAGTCCCTCCAGAACTATTATTCGCTGTTCACGAACAGGAGACAGCGTTTCGGGGAAAGTTTCGCTGCCCTCGGAGCAGATTTGGAAAGACTTTCGCGGCTTGCCTATCCCGAGTGCCCACATTCCGTTCGCGATAAAATCGCGTGCGCGCAATTTATCTCTTCTCTCTCGGAGATGAATATTAAAAGAACTCTTCAGCTAGAGGGGATCACTTCTTTGAATATTGCCATTGAAAGGGCGAAAGCCATAAGATCGATTCAAGAAAGTTGTTTTGAGCAAAAGAAAGGGGGAAATTATTTTTCCTCAAAGAATAGGGTAGGAAATTCTTTTAATAAAAGAGAAGAAGGAGAAATTAGAAAAGATGCTCATGTAAATGCGAAGGGAAGAGATAGTAATTATAAGGGGGGAAATAAGTTTGTCAAAGGAAATAAATTTGACAAGAGCTACAACAAGGAATGTTGGCAGTGCGGGAAGGAAGGTCACTTTCGTCATGAGTGCCCGGCCGGTTCGGGAAACAAAGTCTAGTCGAGCTTGTCGGGGCGAGTTCGGCTGAAGGGTTGAAAGCCCCTGTTATTGAAAATTCTTTTAAGTTTTCTAGAATTAAGCGTAGTTCTGATATTTTCTGTTATCGCGGTAAAGTAAACGGGAGGAATTGTTTATTTAAAGTAGATACGGGCTCTGATGTGACAATTTTGAATTCGTATTTTGTGGAAGAAACGGAATTGCTAGACGAAAATTGTTCTTTGAGATATCCCACGGGGGAGAGAATTTCTGTAAAATGTAAAGCAGTCGTGAAAATTCGGATTGGGAAGGAGTCCTTGGAATTCCCCATGCTTGTCGCGGATATTTCAATGTGTTGTAATAGACACAAAAGTATAGTTGTGTCAAAAAATATGTTTAGTTAGCTTAACAATAATGTATTGTATTGAAACATATACATAATAAAGTATACAAATTTGTTTTCTTCATTTTATACTAATAAATTTCAATCAATTAAATATATAGTTAAACTCAAAAAACATACAATTTACGCAACAAAAAGCACATTTTGATAAAATATATATAATTTTATATATAGCAATAATTGAGTTGATTGTCACACATATTTAATTTAAAATAAGTAATATTTAGTCAACTCTTTATATATAATGATTTGTTCCGATCGTCTCTTTGATTTAAAGAACTATATATTTTGTTGACTATCACGAATATTCAATGCAAGAGAACAAATATTTTCTGCAGTTATATATATAAGTTCTTGAGATGTTTATTTTTCTATTATAGAGGACAATATATTTTGTTAAGCTAACTAAATATAATATTGGAGAAAGTAAAATTTTTTTTGCATAAACGTACGTATATTTTACACTAAATATTAAATTTTCTTATATTTACAAAATATTATGTTAAGTATCGCAAGTATCTCGTTGAATGAAAGTTTCATTTATTGGCATTAATCGAATATTTCATCTGAAAAAATATACCGATTTCATCTGAAAACTGCGGACATATTAATTTTTATATTTTTTACTAATGTGATTTTTTTTACATTTTTAACAAGGAATGCCACAATTGCTACATTGTGATACAAGTAAATTAAATTATTACATTTTTAACACTTACACTTCTGGCGTGACCTCTGTTAAAAAATGAAAAATAACATCACATTAACAAGAAACCTGAAAATTAACATATTCACAATTTTTTATAAAGGGGATAGATATGTATGTGTAATGGTAACATAATTGCAAATATTTCTTAGAAAGAAAATGATTGAATTAATTTTTTAAAGGAATTTATTGAAATTATACGTACATATAAACTATATATTTTAATTATTAAATTTTTCTTTTATTTTTATCTTATAATACAAGAAAATTTTCCGTTCTTTAATCACTGAACTTTGTTACCTCAAATTTTGTAATTAATACAAGTCTTGTACAAAACATAAAATTTTAAAACATTGAAACAAACAATATCATATCGTATTTAAAGTATTTATCAGAGCGAAAGTTTCCTCTGAGCGTTATAAAAATTATAAATATATTATCATTATAACATAAAATCTTATACTAGTTACACTTATACCAATTACTAGTTGAACTTAATATAATTTTACCGAAACCGAATTTAACTGAAGTGAAAATAAAATTATTACGTACAAGATACATAATAATTTCCATCTGCCATAACATGAATATAATTAGGAAAAGAAGAAATTAATTTTATGTGAGCAATACAACCCCATACATTGGTTTGTACAACTTCAAATGCATGTACATGCTGCGAAAATCTTAATGTTTCCATTTTTTTGTAAATATAATAAATGCATCGATCTGTATTTGTTATAATATACTGAATGTTTCCAAAAAAACGGAAAATACCATCTGTATCTATTTCTACAACCATACCAGGTTTAAATACAGTTCCATTTATATTTAGCCACGAAACAGTAAAATAATTTTTCATTAATATCTTTATGCAATATGTTTTGAAAATTATTATAATTATGTATTTGCATTAGGGTATTGTTTAAAACAACACCAACAGAAATGCGATTCTCAAAGCCTTTATTCGTAATAAATCGATGTGTTAATTCTAATTGATGCTTTAGAGCCAAAGTGTAAGATGGATTCCGCCGCGATGTTACTACTTTAGCGTATTGTTTTAATTCTTTATGCTTAGCTTCAAAACGCATACAAGAAAGCTTTTTTAAAGGGCCCATCCTCATTATAATTCGTGGGTAATGAATTAAAAAATGGTGCTTAGGTTTTAATTTTTCTTTAAAAAGACTTAAATAAAGTTCATGATGTTCTGATATTAGTTTCTCGAGTAAAGTACAAGACTCTATTGTTGCTATTGGTGCCATTATTATACATATCATTTCTCTAAGAATTATATATAGTTCCCAAACCTTATTTTTAAGTGGTATCAAATCACCAATTATTAACCCAAGAAAATGAACTAAAGTAGACATTTCTGAAGCCGAAATTAAAAGAAGTTCGTTTTTTAATGATGTTTTATTTATAGCAAGTGGAATATTCTTATCATTATGAATAGGATAATGGAAGAAACGTATTCTATCATTCAAAGTGTTTAAAGAAAATAATTTATCCGTATTTATGAAATTATTTAAAATTTTCGCAATTTCGTATCGACAGATACCTTCAAAGATATCATGCATAATGTCAAAACACATGTTTTCAATGAAATGAAAATTAGGTATTGTATTAAAGATACATTCTTCCTGAATACCATGAGCATTTACAGCACAATCAGCGGTGTAATTTAAGCGATTTCTTAATATTTCTGAGTTTTCTGATATTTGATTTTGAAGAGTAATTTTATCAGCTAGACAAGCTCTGCACGAATAAGATGAATTAAAACTTTTTGATAAACCGAAAATTGTATGAAGCCCTAAATTATCTCCTACAATACCTATTAAAGCAAAATATATTTTATGTTGTTTTCCATTAACTTTTACATCTAAACCATTATTTTCTAGATCTATAATTTCGTTTATTAGATTAGAAAATATACTTTTATTCCCCAGCTGCAAATGATCCTTCTCATTATGCAGCTGAAGTAAAAAGATATTTTCAAGCATACTTGAATATATGTCTGGAATAGTAGGAATAGTACAATATATGGCACCAATTTTATGTATCCCACTATGAGATCCTAGGGGATTATTAATTTCGAAGTCGTCGAAATATAATAACAAAGGAATGACAAGTTTTTCTGCAAATTGTTTTTCAATACGTTTCCAAATTTTTCCATCAATAATAGAAGTTAATACATTACTAGATTTACTTTCACGCGTGTTTTCTATTATTGTGTCAAAAATATTTGGTAGCTGTAAAAATTTTATTAATAGAGGCTTTAAAGGAATAATTTGTAACATCTGATTGGTTAAACCCATACTTGTATGCATTTTTAGTCGCTTTGGTTGTAATGTTGAACTAATATATACGGACTGAGGCATTATAAGATAACCGTGTTGTATAAAATATTGTAATGTTTGATGTTCAGTTTTAAACTCATCAAAAGCATTTTGTAAAATTACACACATATCCTTTATGCCAGATGCTACATTTTCCTTATTCTCTTGACCTTCATATTTATGTTTAATCATTTCAACAGATAATTTGTAAAAATTGCTTGTATATTGTATTATTTCATGTGCTAACGATCGTGATAAAGAAATATTGGAATATAATTTAGAAACAAATAAAATAGCTTTTTGTTTTACTGTATCATCAAATTGTTTTAAAGTTATTGACGGACTGTCATTACGACAAATCATTAGTTGTTCGCAAGCTTCTGTTGTTAATAAATCTTCAGAATTAACGTACTTTGCAAACTTATCATCTACTTTTATAGTCTCTAAAGCATTATGTAAATCGTCATTAAGTAAATGTCGTTCAAGTGCAACATAAACGTCTTTATCACTTTGATTGGAATGCTTCAATATTAAATGTCGTTTGAATGAATGCAGATTAATAAAACTGCGCACACAATTTTCCTCTTTACATGTGAAAGTAGAATGAGATGCGGTATGCACCAGTTTTAAATGTGCTATAAGATATTCAACTTTAAAACTATTTTTATCACAACACGGACACTTATACATGTTATGACAGATATTTTAAAATAGTTTATAATTTTATCTCTATATATTTAGTAACTTAAATGAATAAGTAACGCATAAATTTTATAATTCTTTAAACTGGAATACGTAATATATCATAATGCATATATATATATATATATATATATATATATATATAAAACAGTAAACTTACATATCTTCTGAAGAGATAAACATTTTGAAAGTATTGATAATTGGCATTACGTATGATATTTGTTTATCGTACTTTGTAGAAAATGTATAAAGACAAAGCTGAAGTATGTACCAAATATGTTCACTTTCTGGCGGATAATGAAGATTGAATACATGAAATATTTTAAAACATAAATCAACCGCTTCCAATGCCGTTGAAACCTGATATAATACTTTATCGATGCAAACATAAAATGCATGCACTTCTGCAAGGGTAGGACCAATAACTATTATATATGGTTGTATAGTTAATCCAAAATGTTGTGCTCGTTTTACTTTCTCTTCTTGAATATGATTGATATCTCCATGTATCTGAAAATAACATTTTTTATTACTGTTTTGTCTGCATTTCTTATACTAACATGACCAGTAGAATATGTATTTATCTGACACATACACACATACACACACACACACACACCACATAATTGCATACCTTTGCATGTAATATAATACTATTTTTACATTCATTAATGGATGATTTAAAATGTTCTTTTTTTATGCGAATTCTTCCTTTGGGAGGGATTAGATGAGGCAACAATAGAACTTGTATTACAACTTTAGCATCTAGAAATATAAAATACATAAAAAAACATAAAAGGTAATGTAATATTATGAGTATAATTTGAGTTTAATTCGTGAACTTACCGTTTGTCAAATCATTTACTTCAAGTAGAGAACGCAATTCATTAACAATTTTATCCTCTTTAATGGGACAAATTTCTTGAATTTTAGAAATGAAGTCAAACCAATTTTTAATACAATCCTCTGATGTAAACTTTAAAAATTTAAAATCCTCCTCGATCAATGTATATGCTGTAGGATGTTTTAGAATAGGCCATTGAATAAAAATTTCAGTTATATTCTTATCTGCAGACGTTTGAATTTGATTCTGTCTATATGACGAAGTTATTTTCCAATGGTTTACAACCAATTGCCACGGTGACAGGTTACTTTTAAGCCACAAAATACTTTCGTGAATTACAGAATCATCTATATAAAATAAATTAACAATAATAAATATAAAGGAACATATGTACGTGTGTTATGTCATTTATTATTTTGTTCACCTATGTATTCTGTTAATACCTTCTATTTCGCTATTATAAGCAGATGTTGAAGTAGATGCAGAAGTAGACGTAGTGTCGTCTGTTAAACTGTGTCCTGTTAGTTTTTTATAATCTCGAATTTTATTGCGATATTTGTCAACCAGTTTACCGCGTGATGTAATTGATTTATTAGTTTTAGAAAATTTCTTTGCTATAGGCGGAATGTAATATGTGCTGCGTGTTTCTGTTGGAAATAATTTTTCAATTTCCTTCGATAATGAATCGAAATCTTCATTCTTCAATGGTCTGAAAAATAATTACAATAATTTGTCTACATATAAATTATTTTTTTTTCAAAACTATAATTTTTATAAAGAAATTTACCCGCGAATGTTATTTAACACTTCTGATAAAATTAGATCTACAATAACACTTCGGCATTTCTTGCTTAGTATTTTTTGTTTTTTGTACGACTTTATAATTGCACGACCTTGTGCTGTCTTCTTTAATATATCTTTAACTGATGGTCGTTGCAACTTTCGAAATATCAACGATCCAATGGCTTCTTCGTTGCTGCTATCTTCATCCGATGAACTGATACTATATGCATGTAAATTAGTATTTGTATCTCGTATATTTGTATCCTGTACTTCCTGTAAAATACTATTTTCATCTCGTTTCTGTAAAATACAATGTATATCAAACACATTATTCATAAATATATTATTTATATACATATTATTCTAGTAATTATATACAAGATGTCTCATAGTTGGATATTTCTCGTGTCTACCTCGTGTCTAGGTTATCAAGTTAAACTTAGACCTTTTTATGATTTTCAAACTAATTAAAAGATTAATTAACAATGCCGAATGAGTAAGTAACCGAGCAATTCATAGTCAGTCACAGCAAATACAAGCGTGTGGTGATAAAACACAATCCGACATTACTTGTCGTTCACAATTATTAGACGTACAGCGAGTTGTTTAGTATTGGTTATAAGCGTCGATCGTAGAGCATATTTCTAAACAACTTGTTACGCGTCTAGCAACTGCAGTAAATAGCGAGTAATGTCGAGCTGCGTCTTTTCGCCACGCGTATGCATTCGCCATGCGTATGCATTCGCCATAATTTGCCATTGAATCGCGCGAATAGATGTTTGTTCACAGATAGTTATTTAAAAAACAATTTATAATATGTACGTACAAGTGTCACGTTTTCAATATTCTTAAAATGCTTCTCCCATTTTTTATTAAATTTTATTCTTAATCCAATTTGGGGAATTAATTCTTTTATTAATTCAGGCGTTAAAGCGCTCATAGTTTCTTTGTCAATGCCATTTTCTGTAAGTAGATATATGCATATAATATATATATATATATATATAAGATTGCAATTGAAAATATTTAGCAGATTTTTTTTATTGAAAATGTATAAACGCATTGCGTACAGTTCTATTTCTTAAGAATCAACGTTATATATTATTACTATACTAAGGAATACAATAAGATACACTGTAAAGAAGATTTACCTTTGAAATGATCGATGAGAGTATCAAAATCCCAAGATTTCAATAAATCTATTGTAGTATCATCCATCACGACACAATTCACAACACAATTCACAACCCGATTATACGTATCGACCTTATACGGAAAAATCACTACGAAACACGCGTTTTTCGACAAAACTATAAACTTTGTTTCTTCTCGGAATACCTATTATTAATGAGTATATCTTCGTTCCACATATAATGACAGACTTACGGCGCTCAAATCGAACTGAACTTAACGCAGCCTGTGCAGGATAGAACCTGATAAAACAAATGAGCGCGCGCTGTCTCCATGCAGATGCTACCTAAGGCCTGTTGCACACTGGATGCGTCAACGCGTTACGCGTGGTAAGAGGCAACGCAATAGCCAATACACTTACAGCTCTTAAAGACAAACGACACATTAATTGGCTATTGCGTTGTCTCTTACCACGCGTAACGCGTGTTTCAATATTATTATATTTTAGTTCAAGCTGCGGCTTATTCGTAAGATAGATGTAAACGCACACTAAAGAAAAGTGACATATGCCGTGCCGGCTACATGTTCGTTGAAGAAAATAAATTATACAATAAATAAGCAAATTTGTTTAATATTACTAACATTTATTTAAAATTTCAATTTTTTATAAATAACTCATCCCGTCATAAATAGACAAAATATTCAGTCATTTTAAAAACATACTTGTTTCATATAAATATAAATTATATTATCAGGGAAACTATTCTTGCTTATATTGATTAACATTTTGCTGGAGAAACAAAAAATTTAGTTGATACAAGTTCGATGAAACAGAAAATATTTACTGTGTTTATCTATTCGCTATCATATTTTGAGCAGAACTATATAATTCATGATAGATATTATATGACACAGTTAAACAAATTAAACTGAATATATTCATGCAATTACATATTTTGTATTTAGGTAAGCGTGTTTTCAATTGAAACAAAATAATATCTCATTTTTAAAGCGTAGAATACACTTGGTAGATACTTATATTATTGGTTAACATAAATCAGTTGTTATTATTCATGTAAAAAAAAATGAATTGAAGTAAAAAAATATGCAATTACATGCAAGTGTCCTAATTGGTTAATTGTACTGTACTACTTATTTTATTTAACCAAATATATTTTTCAGTAAAGAATATAGTATAAATAAATTAACAATAAATGTATTTCAGTTAACTAAAGCAATTAACAAAACATTTTGTTTATTCAACAAAATTTTAATTATGATGACAGAAATAGTTTTTCCTAAAACATAATTTATGTTTAAGTGAAATTAATATGTATTTGTAAAGCAATTAGATATTTATTATACCTACGAGCGATTGCTTTAGAAATATTTATTTTATTCAAACACAAATAATTTTGTATCAAATCTAGCTTGTTAACATACAATTTAGTCTCTTCAACATTGTCACTTTTCCGATTTGACTATAATTTGATTAGTGTAATAAAAATAATGATTCATTCAATTAAATAATTGCACAAATATGTTGGTTTTTTCAATTAAAAGATTTTGTTGATATGACTCCTATATATTTAACTGAAATAAATAAATATTTGAACTAAAAATTTCACTACCAACTAAACGAATTTAGTCAAGTTAACAACTTTTTTTTCTCAGTGCACTGATGTTGATACAATATCTTTTTTTTCCGTGTAGATGCCTCTCATGTATTTTTGCAGTTCACGTAAAAAAGGAGAGATGATCAATCTGGTATCTAGCAAAAGAAATCCGTTAGAAAATAAGATCCTGTCTTTTAATTGAAAATAAGCTGACAGTCCACTTGGTAACCTGTCTTTTGTTGGTCATTTACTCAAACAAAATTCCTTCAATTTTATGCAGATACCATCTCTTTCTTGTTCGTCTTATCCTTTGCAATAGACTTTTTGACGCGGGTGAATAGTTTGTAACAAAATGTATTATACATAATGATCAATTTCTTCTTCGAAATCTTTCTCTGACCCGAATACACATTTCTTTTTATTTAACGCCTTCCCTTCTTAATCTAGTTAAAGTTTCTTCGAGAATTCTATTGTGCTCTGAGATATTTCTTGCATGAATTAATATATCATCAACATGTACAACCACGTTTGGTAAATCTTGGAATAATTCATAAAACATTTGTGAAAAATAATCTGGAGCGCAATTAATACCAAATGGTAATCTCGTAAACATATATCTACCAAATGGTGTTATAAAAGTTGTTAATGGTTGACAGTTTTTGTTTAATCTTATTTGGTAAAATCCAGACTGCGCATCCAGCTTTGAGAATACTGTCGAACCCTTTAAACTAGAGAGTGTTACATCGGGAGGGTCCCGTTAGCGCACGGTGCGATAGCCCACTACCCGATAGCACACGACAAAAATCGATGGTCCACAACTCTTTAGCACACATCCCGATAGCACACCAAGTAAATCAAGTATTTTTCCGATAGCGCACAAAATAAAAAATGTATCATCCCGATAGCGCACAATAAAAATGCACATTGTCCCGATAGCGCACTACCCGATAACACACGGCAAATTTAACGTTATTCCCGATAGCCCACAACTCTTTAACACAGAGAGGCTCAGTTCCTTACGGTACAATTGGACACGTTGCTATTGCACACCGTGCTATTAGATACATAAAGGTAGCAATTGCGCACAATAACGATTGGACACGTTACTATTGCGCACCGTTTAATTGTACATTGTTGCTTTTGGACACAACACAAAAGAACTTGAAAATTATTTATTTCACTATTAAATCTTCGAGAAATCGACTTTCCACGGGAAACGAATTCCACGTGGTGAGGGGGGGTGCGGGTGGGGGCCGAAGGCCAAGGCACAGTATATCCAGTAGCGCAACTCTCTGTCGGCACCTTTGAAGTTAGTGTTGACCAAAATGGAGTGCGCATGCGCGAAATAAGCGAGTTGCCCAGTAAGGCCATCTGAACTTTTCTCTCACTCACTCTTGTTTGTTCTCTTTCTAACTCATAATCACTACTCACACATCAGAATAATATAACTTTATAAAACTAATACAAAATAGGAAGGATTATAAATTATTATAATAATACGTTACAAAATAAATAAAAATTTGTTAAGTGTATCATTAATAATGCTGTACATAATGATGAAAATGTAATGTTAAAATAGACAAAGGCAAAAAATATAAATTATTAATTATACATATTATTATAAAAAATTAATTGTATAAATTGTGTATTATTAATTATGTATCAAAATAATAAAATATTATATTATACAAAATATACATATATAAATAATAATTTAATTGCACGCTAATAAAAATAACAAGGAAATTAATGCAATATTTTTATAAAATAAAATAAAATAATATTTATTATAATATTACATATTTTTGTGTAATAATGTTAATATAAGATATATGAATAAGGATATAAAATTTGTGAAACAGTAAAAATATGATTACATATATAAAATATTTATTACAAATTTTATTAATAAAATTAAAAGTACTTTTCCTAAAAATAACATGTTGATTTAATCTATAGATATTCTAAAAATTACATTACATTACATATTTGTGATAAACAATTTTTTTAATAAATATGTGTGCATATATACAGGGTGTCCCATTATAAAACATCCACGCAAATTACTCCGAAGATAAGGGTGATAGCAAAAAATGACCTTAACAAACGTTGTAGGATTAAAAGGGGGCCAACTGAGGGTGACCTTGACTTTGATCTCGCAGTTGATTTTCAAGGTCATTTGAAGGTCAGAGTAATTTTTTTAAATGGAAACCCCTATTTTTGACACCGGATTCGAAAAGAGCGGAAAATTTTACGTCAGAAATGATATTTTAAATTTTTTTTGTGTGACCTTGAGAAGGTCAAATGAGGGTCAAATGTTGAAAAACTGCTTGCTGATTGTTTATTTAAATTTATAGGCGAAATAAACGTTATAAAAGTACCTTTAGCAGGTAGATCAAGCTCAAATGTGCCAACGATCGTGACCATTTTGACCTTGAGGTCAATTTTCAAGGTCATTTAAAGGTCAGAGAGATTTTTATAAACTCTTATTTTTGACACCGGATTCGAAAAGAGCGGAAAATTTTACGTCAGAAAAAATATTTTAAAGTTTGTTGGTGTGACCTTGAATAGATCAATTCAAGGTTAAATATTCAACAAGCACTCAAAAGCTGTTGCTTACATGTGCTAACCTTACTTTAGCTTTAAAACCAGTAAGTACTGTAGGTTGTAGGCATCGAAGAGAGCCAATTAAGAGTGACTTCGACTTTGACCTTGGAGTTGATTTTCAAAATTATTTAAAAGTCCTTGTTTGTCGAAATAGGAACTTTTATTTTTGACCACGGATTCTGAAAGAGCACAAAATTCTGCGTTCAGGTGTGTGACCTTTACTAGTTAATTAAATTAATGTTAATTAAGTTAATTGACATTAACTTAATTAACATTAACTTAATTAAGATCAAGTGTTTAAAACTTCATTATTTTTATGGTAAGGCAAGTTTGTCGATGATCCGGTCATTTAAGGCAAGATCGAAGATGACTCGGCCATTTAAGGCAAGATCGAAGATGACTCGGCCATTTAAGGCAAGGTCAGAGATGACCCGGCCAGTTAAGGCAAGATCGAAGATGACTCGGCCATTTAAGGCAAGATCGAAGATGACTCGGCCATTTAAGGCAAGGTCAGAGATGACCCGGCCAGTTAAGGCAAGATCGAAGATGACTCGGCCATTTAAGGCAAGATCGAAGATGACTCGGCCATTTAAGGCAAGGTCAGAGATGACCCGGCCAGTTAAGGCAAGATCGAAGATGACTCGGCCATTTAAGGCAAGGTCAGAGATGACCCGGCCAGTTAAGGCAAGATCGAAGATGACTCGGCCATTTAAGGCAAGATCGAAGATGACTCGGCCATTTAAGGCAAGATCGAAGATGACTCGGCCATTTAAGGCAAGATCGAAGATGACTCGGCCATTTAAGGCAAGATCGAAGATGACTCGGCCATTTAAGGCAAGGTCAGAGATGACTCGGCCAGTTAAGGCAAGATCGAAGATGACTCGGCCATTTAAGGCAAGGTCAGAGATGACCCGGCCAGTTAAGGCAAGATCGAAGATGACTCGGCCATTTAAGGCAAGATCGAAGATGACTCGGCCATTTAAGGCAAGGTCAGAGATGACCCGGCCAGTTAAGGCAAGATCGAAGATGACTCGGCCATTTAAGGCAAGATCGAAGATGACTCGGCCATTTAAGGCAAGGTCAGAGATGACCCGACCAGTTAAGGCAAGATCGAAGATGACTCGGCCATTTAAGGCAAGATCGAAAATGACCCGGCCATTTAAGGCAAGGTCAGAGATGACCCGGCCAGTTAAGGCAAAATCGAAGATGACTCGGCCATTTAAGGCAAGATCGAAGATGACTCGGCCATTTAAGGCAAGGTCAGAGATGACCCGGCCAGTTAAGGCAAGATCGAAGATGACTCGGCCATTTAAGGCAAGATCAAAGATGACTCGGCCATTTAAGGCAAGATCGAAGATGACTCGGCCATTTAAGGCAAGATCGAAGATGACTCGGCCATTTAAGGCAAGGTCAGAGATGACCCGGCCAGTTAAGGCAAGGTCGGGGATGACCCGGCCAGTTAAGACAAGATCGGAGATAAGTCTAGATAGTTGAAAAAACATTGAAAATTCCACGTTTACATGTGCATTTAGTCATAGAGTCCAAGTGTTTCAGTCACCATTTAATGAAGAAAATGCTCAAAAGTTTCACCATTTACTTGTTGACAATATTCTATTCTTCTTTCAAAGTTCCTAATAGTATTTAATAATACTTGACGTGGAATATTTAAGCAGGCTTGCGTAACCCTTTGAATCATGTCAGCTCTTATAGTTGGTCTGTTGCGGTAGACTGTATTTTTTAGTTAGCCCCATAAATAAAAGTGGAGATGTCAGATCTGGAGATCTTGATGGCCATGCTATAGGGCCTCCTCTACCAATCCATCGGTTGTTGAACCTTTCGTTAAGAAAATCTCTGACAATTCTGGCATAATGTAGAGGAGCGTCATCTTGTTGTAGCCACATCCTGGCTCTTGTATGAAGATCAAAGTTTTCTAGCAAAAGTGGAAGTTCCTCTCTGAGCAACTGTAAATAAGTGTGTTGAGTTACGTTACCTTCAAAAAAATAAGGTCCAATTAGATATCCGTTTACAATGCCACACCATACTGTTACACTCCAGCGATGCTGATGATCAACTTCTTGCATCCAATGAGGATTAACAGGAGACCAATAGTGGCAATTATGGCGATTCAACATACCAGTACTCTCAAATGTAGTCTCATCACTAAAAAGAACATTGTTGAAGAAATTTTCATCATCAGTAATTTGTTGCGTTGCCCATTGGCAAAATGTTATTCTCCGTCGATGATCTTCCTCAGTTAAAGCTTGATTTAAAGAAATGTGATAAGGATGATAACGCGCAAGTCGTAAATATCTACTGGCCGTAGATCTTGGAATGCCCATTGTTAACTCGATTTCGCGTAAATTGACATGAACATTTAAATGTACCATGGCTAGAACAGCAATAAAGCGAGGATTATATTCATAATCGTGTTCATTCAGTGCCCTCTTTCTTTGAACAAAAATTTCTTGTCGACCGCGTAGTTCAATGTCACGTATTACCGTATGATTAGGATGTTGTTTTTGAGGAAATCGAGCACGATACAGTCTTGCTGCCTCTCGATAGTTTCGTTGACATTCTCCTAAAATAAGAAGAATGTCAATAATTTCATTAGCAGTCAGGCATTTTTTTAACGATAATAACGATCGCAAAAAAGAGTTTCAAATGTATGAGAACATTTGTCAACATACGACAAAATAAATTAGATGTTATTATATGTACATACTATCAAGCGACGGTCAATATTGGACGGTATTGGACGGTCAGGACAAGAATAAGAATAAGAGATTTCAGACTTACATATATGGTACACAACACATGTAAGTGAGGTACAATTTTTTAACAAGAAAAAATTTAATTTTTGTTGCCGGTATAAATATGTACAATTTAAAAACAATTTTAAGAACGTTCATCAGTTAATCGATTTGCGCTCAAAATGCTTTAAACTCTTAAAAAGTATGTCGGATACACCACTTTAAACTTCAATAATTCAAAAACGGCAATTGCTAATAACACCGGCACACAAAAAAAAAGTGGTCTGTACTTTTGACCAAACCCACCTATCTATATGTATTTTGGCTCGCTGAAACCGAATCTAGAGGTCGTTTAACCCGTCTACCTCTTGGTTTTGAGTAAATCGCAAAAAATAGCGAAAAATCGCATTAGTAAGTGCGACAAAATTAGGAAAAAATTTTTTTGACTTTCAACAAGTAAATTTCTTATGTGGTTTGATGTGCTTAACCCAAATTTGAAGTTTATTGAGCTTTATCATCCATAGTATTGCCGAAAATCGCGAAAAATAGCTCAAATAGTAAAAAAAAACGATTAAAATCGCAACAAATCGCGTTTATGAGCGTAAAGCAATTCGGGAAAAAATTTTCTGACCTTAATGAGGTATATTTATTATGTATTTTGATGCCCTGAACCCGTTTTTCAACTTTGTTGAGCTCTGTTACCCACAGGGTTTTAGCGAAAATCGCAAAAAATCGCGTTAACGAGCGTAAAAATCGTTTTTTTCTTATGCTTTTTTTCTCTTGTAACGAACTCTTTTATCTTCGAATGATCTATGTAGCGGGTTTCTTTTCCTCTTCACTCCGGTCTGAATCGTTTCCCTTTTTAACGTCCAACAGAAATCTGCCATCATATTAATATCCCACCTTCCTTGGTACCGCTGCTCCATTTCACTTATGTCTTGATGGAATCGTTCTCCTTGTTCTTCGCTGTAGTCTCCGAGATTTTGAGGAAAGTAGTCAAGATGCGAGCATGGCTAAGTTTCAAAAGTGTCTCTCAGAATTTTTTGGGAAATCAAAAAAGTGTCGATTACCGAAATTTGGTTGAAGATTTGTTGAAGAATTTCAAAAAGTTAGGTTGCTTGATGAGTCTAAAAGTGCACTTCCTACACTCGCATCTTGACTACTTTCCTCAAAATCTCGGAGACTACAGCGAAGAACAAGGAGAACGATTCCATCAAGACATAAGTGAAATGGAGCAGCGGTACCAAGGAAGGTGGGATATTAATATGATGGCAGATTTCTGTTGGACGTTAAAAAGGGAAACGATTCAGACCGGAGTGAAGAGGAAAAGAAACCCGCTACATAGATCATTCGAAGATAAAAGAGTTCGTTACAAGAGAAAAAAAGCATAAGAAAAAAACGATTTTTACGCTCGTTAACGCGGTTTTTTGCGATTTTCGCTAAAACTTGTGGGTAACAGAGCACAACAAAGTTGAAAAACGGGTTCAGGGCATCAAAATACATAATAAATATACCTCATTAAGGTCAGAAAATTTTTTCCCGAATTGCTTTACGCTCATAAACGCGATTTGTTGCGATTTTAATCGTTTTTTTTTACTATTTGAGCTATTTTTCGCGATTTTCGGCAATACTATGGATGATAAAGCTCAATAAACTTCAAATTTGGGTTAAGCACATCAAACTACATAAGAAATTTACTTGTTAAAAGTAAAAAAAATTTTTTCCTAATTTTGTCGCATTTACTAATGCGATTTTTCGCTATTTTTTGCTATTTACTCAAAATCAAGAGGTAGACGGGCTAAACGACCTCCAGATTCGGTTTCAGCGAGCCAAAATACATATAGATAGGTGGGTTTGGTCAAAAGTACAGACCACTTTTTTTTTGTGTGTGCCGGTGTAATCCTTGTTTCTTTAAATGTTATTTCTAGTATTATCCTGCACTGTATCCTAGTTTTTAAAAAAAATCGAGCAAGTATTATTGTCTACGAATTGATAAATCACTTGAGCACACGTTTTTCCTATATCTTACGTGTTAAAAGCTACAACTTTAAAAATTGATAACTCGAATTCGGTATTGCTATTACCCTTATTTTCGGAGTAATTTGCGTGGTGGTTTTAAAGCTAAAGTAAGGTTAGCACATGTAAGCAACAGCTTTTGAGTGCTTGTTGAATATTTAACCTTGAATTGATCTATTCAAGGTCACACCAACAAACTTTAAAATATTTTTTCTGACGTAAAATTTTTCGCTCTTTTCGAATCCGGTGTCAAAAATAAGAGTTTATAAAAATCTCTCTGACCTTTAAATGACCTTGAAAATTGACCTCAAGGTCAAAATGGTCACGATCGTTGGCACATTTGAGCTTGATCTACCTGCTAAAGGTACTTTTATAACGTTTATTTCGCCTATAAATTTAAATAAACAATCAGCAAGCAGTTTTTCAACATTTGACCCTCATTTGACCTTCTCAAGGTCACACAAAAAAAATTTAAAATATCATTTCTGACGTAAAATTTTCCGCTCTTTTCGAATCCGGTGTCAAAAATAGGGGTTTCCATTTTAAAAAATTACTCTGACCTTCAAATGACCTTGAAAATCAACTGCGAGATCAAAGTCAAGGTCACCCTCAGTTGGCCCCCTTTTAATCCTACAACGTTTGTTAAGGTCATTTTTTGCTATCACCCTTATCTTCGGAGTAATTTGCGTGGATGTTTTATAATGGGACACCCTGTATATATATACCTAATATCTCTATTTTTTTCTTCCAAATTCTTTACCTATTCGTACCTCAGCTACTCGATCTACCTCGGTACGAGCAAGAAAGAACATCAGAAGAGCAAAAGAGACTTTTTATATAATAATTAATAATATTATAATTACATAGTAAAAATACATAAGAATCTATATAAAATATTTTTTATAAAAAATGTGAGATAAAATTAATTGTAATTACCGCTTTGTATACTTACTAATTATTCCAAATTGATATGAGAATTGTCGCAATCTATAAAAAAAAATTAAAAAAAAATTAATACTTATTTTATTAATGTATAAACTATACGCACACAAAAAATATATATATAATAAAAGTAAATGTATTGCAAACATATTAATAAGAAAAGTTAGAAATTAGTAATAAAAATACACTCAACACACACAATATTAATATATAAGATACACTCAACACACACAATATTAATAAGAAACTTAAACGCATAAGACATTAAAGAATTAGAAATGTAGAACACACGCAATAAAAACAATACATATATTAGTAATAACCACACAATATATAAAAGGACGCAGAAACATCATGCATATAATATTTAAAACTTAAAAAAAACATTATAAGTGTAAAATATTTAACAGTTTTCTGTTCTTTCTAGAACTTTTTTTACATGCTTTATTATGTTGTGATAATGTATAATAAATACGCATGCGTAAAAACAATTTTATAAGAAATTCAAGCGGAAAATCTGGACACGGTGGTTCAAAAAATATTTCTTGTGCAAGTTGGTATAAATAAGCCCCAAAATTTTTTTTATAACAATTAATTTCAAAGTTCTTTACAAAGATTTCTTCTAATTTATGAATATATTCACAAAAATTATCACTCGGAATATTTAAATTTCCAAAAACATTTTCTTCATTTGAATAAACACGTAAAGAACAATATAATGTTGTGTTATTCATAATTCCTCCTTTTTCCTTTATATAAGCTGCGCACGTTTCGCATGAGTGCATTTCTGTACATTTTTTAATCAAAAATCCGCATACATATTTAAATGCATTTTCCTCTGGCAGATCCATTGTGTAATAATCATGAGTGGGAATATTTAAAATAACTTTATCTACTAATGAGGAAAGTGATGTAGATTCATTACACGATGATTCATATAAATTTAACATTTCATCTGTATCCTGTTCACAATTTAATGAATCTGAATGTTCTAAAAATCTTAGAGCAAAAAGTTTTTTAAAAGCACGTACAAACTGTATTGGCGTAGGATTTAAACAATTACCATCTTGCTGCCGAATTGAACCGAAAAAATTTTCAATACAGTCTTGATTCAATCTGCGTGTTCGAAGATACGAGAAATCATAAGATTTTAATATTTCTGTCAGGAATTAGTAATTGACCAAACACTTTCAAGTTATAACAAGTATATTCTTGTATAAATAGACGTATACAGAAAAGCACGGTAACTTTAATAGGAACGTAATGGAAGGCGTCAGAACTGCTTCGAGAGCAAGTGAAGAAGAAGCGAAAAAGAAGGGGGCATAGATCACCAATAAGGAAGAGGTGAACATTAATGCACTCGCTAGTCGCCCAGTAGCGCCACGGTGTATCGATCTGGGATATCGATTAAGAATAGAGATCTTTTCGATCAGACTCGCTTTCTTACAATTTCCCATAATTGTTGTACACTTTTAATCGTAATCTGCCAGCATTTCAAGCATTTAACGCTTACAGGAGAACTATTTTTATCAATAATTTTAATACTTTCTATAAAATATAACATATCTTTTAAAAATTGAATTTGTTTTTCGCTTCCGTTAAAAACTTTTCCATATTCTTTTGGATTAACTACAGATGATGAATTTAATATATCAAATAATTTATCAAAGTGATCAATTACATCTATAGTTCCAATTGCTTCACTTGGAAGAAAACCGGAAGACATTTGCGTACACATACCCGCAGCTACATGATTGCTAAATACTTGGACTGCATATTTCACTTTCATTCTTGCAAAATTATTTGGTTCAATATGATAAATAGATAATTTAGGGGCCGCTTTTATCCATTGTCTATTATCCCTGTTATAAAACTCTACAATATGCGTCCATGAAGCTATTTTATTGCTACCTACTTGAAAATTATGTTTCAATAAATTATTTCGTGTAGCTTTTATTAAATGCGGAGTATCAAATATATAAAATACTTTTTCATTTCCGACAAAAAATGTAGAATTATCCGTATTAATACCTAACTCGCAAGATAATTGTATAAAATTTGATCCCATGTCAGTAACCAACGCATGCACTTTAATATTATTATTTATTAATTTTATTATTATATTAAAAATAAGCTCTTTCAAAAACTTGCTTGAACATGCATTTTCTGCAAAACAAAAGCAAACGGGGACTTTCCAATTACCTGCAATGCTACGTGCCATTATTACTAAAACACTTTTTGCAGGTATTGGTGATTTATAACTGCCTGTCAGTGGCGTAAATACGGGGAGGGTTTTGGGGACAAACCCCCCCCCCCCAAAACCCTGTAAAAGTAAGTTTTTTATTCAGAAAATATTTGTGATCTCAAAATCGATTTTTCGAATTTTTTATTCATTTATCTGAACGACATAATAGAAGAAATATTTTCTATGTAATCTACTATCCTATAAGTTTGTTAATCGTTTCTTTTTTTTTGTTCATGTAACTAATTCAACGTGGTAAAAATATACCAAATTTTTATTCTATGATTTCTATCCCCCCCCAGAAGGAATCTCAAGTTACGCTACTACTGCCTGTATCCTCAAAACCAATAATTTCATCTCGCGACACATTATAAAATAAATGAGATTTCAAACTCATTTCATCTGCACATAATATGCAGTGCCGTTCTACAAGTGGCAATGAATTTAATTTTATTGTTAAAGCATCAAATATTTTATCATTAATTCCAGGCAAAATTTCCCACTTTTCCGTGAATGCATGTAAAGAACGAATTGAAGGCAACGTAACTGATTTTTTTAATTCTTTATAATTCCGAGGACTTAAAAAATATAATGATAACGCAAACCGTTTAAATTCAGGATCATATCTTCTACCCCGTTTGCTTTTAATTTGAGCGTCAATCTGTGCCGATAATAATTTAGCAAAATTTGCTGGTAACAACTTACGGCCTAACTCTCGCAAAGTTGTATGTTCGCTGCCTTCTTTTTCTGTTGGTGTAGTTTTTCTCTTCTTTTTTGCTTCTTCTTTTTGTTTTCTTAGTCTTCTTATTGTTTCTCGTAATGTCTTATTTTGCGCTTTCAATTTTAGAATTTTTGCGCGCAACTTCCTTTTTCGTGGACTGTTCTCCAATGATATGTGGGATTTGCTACTGGATGCTTTCCTGCAATATTTTCAAATATATCAGACATTAAGGAAATAAGAAAAAAATTGACAAGAAAAATATCTTAATCTTAATTAATAATAAAACAATATATGAAAATTTAAAATATTTTTTCAATAAGATAAAAACTTTGCCAACATACAATATATGTAAGGAAATTATAAATATTAGCAAAACAAAATTACAGTAACATATATTAATAATATTATAATATATTTATATTATTATTGATAAATTACTGCATTGATATTATATTACTTATGCTAATTGAAAAATTTTCCTGTTACAAATAATATTAAAATATTCTAATTAGAGTCAGCAATATAATATCAACGATGTAATTTGTAAGTAAACTATATATGTAATTGTAATGCAGCAGGAATATATGTGATAGTTTCAATATTGAATCAGAAATTATAACATTAATGTTCTATATATGTGTATATATATATATATCGGACGTTTCACGTCAACCGGGCCAGCTGGCTGCCCAGAATTGGTATGCATCGATTTAAAAGTTACACATCTCAAAATGTTGGTAATTTTAAGCTCTATCAAAGACCATCTGGTGATTTAAAAAAAACAAAGATGGCGGTTCCAATATGGCGCCTGAAATCTTGAAAAATTGTGTTTAAGGGGTTTCATTGATATATAACAAATATAAAAAACTATTTTTACATTTAAAAATAACTTGTCTATATGTTTTCGAGGTCGCTGAATCCGAATCAAGTATTAGTTTCATCCCATCTAGTCACTATTTGTCCCTAACCTCAAAAAATGCCTTAAAATGACAAATTAACACCATTTGCGATGAATATCACAGTCAAACTATCTTATCTTTATGTTTTTTGGGGTTGCTGAATTCGAATCAAATATCAGTTTAATACTACTTCGTCACTTTTCATCCCTAACCTCAAAAATGCCTGAAAACGACGATTGAATCTTGTAGTCTATTAAAGTATACCTCTCTGCGTTTTACAGGGTTGAGACTGTCATTATGCTGATAACATAATGCCCGCATTACTTTTTTGTTTTTTTTTGTTTTTTTTTGTTTTACTGTAAATTAACCGACTATGTTATTAGGTGTACAACTTTGCTTCCGCCGTTTTTTTTCCGAAATTCGAGGCTTTATTGTAAAAAACTGGTTATACATTTATGATTCAAAGTATTGTCCATCGCTGGCCACTACTTTCTCCCATCTTTCGAGCAGCACGAATCCCGCGTCGAAAAAACTGGTCATCTTTTGAGGCGATCCACGCGAATCAATCCAATTTTTTACTTCTTCATAAGACCGGAAGTGCTCAGTGCCGGATTAACATAATGGCCAATCCGGCTTTTGCCGGGGACCTCGCAGTTAGGAGGACTTCATGTTTGTTAAAATATTTTTTTAAAAAATTTTTTAAAAACAATTTCCATCACCAATGACAAATTGACAAATGGAAAAAAAATTTAAATTTGTGAAAATTTATGTAATTCTCTATTTAAATTATTTTTACCTTAATATAATAATAAATTTAATTTTACAATAAATATTGCTAATTAACAATTTTTATATTGTAAATCTACAATATTTATATTATAAAACTAAAATTTATCTTGGAAATTTATATTTATATGTTGCTAAAAAACTTTCAATGAAATACTATGAGTTACTTCGGAGATTGAGACATTTCACACTTATTCGCGTATTTTCGTAGATCTTTGTATTTCCATAGAAATTCGTAATTCGTGCTTTCTAGGAAAAAAATTACGGTAATCTATGAAAATCTACATTAAAATAAATGCCAAAAGCAATATACGTTCTACTTTGAATTGATACAGTCAATGCTTCTTAATACGATTCTTCTTATACGATTTTGTGTGTCCGATCTGCATAGTGACACTTGCGACTGTAGTTACTACAGTGTAATACTCGGCAACTCGGCAGCAAGGCTGCCAAAACCGTAAAAAGCTTAGGTCGGCTTTCTTCGGCTTTTACGCACGGAATACGATTCCGAACAGTCCTTGCGCACATGGACACGCGATTCTTACTTGTGTGCGTGAGAGCCGAAGAAAATCGACGTAGGCCGCTTTTTACGGTTCTGGCAGTCCTGCTCGGCAGGCTCCACTCCACTCGTCCACTATTATTATTTTTTTATCTGTCGCTAGGTGATCACCGTGCTTTATGATTCGAGATCGACGAACAGCTTTCTATATATTCTGTAAAAGACGGCTTAGTCGCGCTCAACATTAATGATACTTTTGAATTTTAATTGAGAATAAAAAAAAATTATTTCTAACGTTTGTTTGAAATATTTATAAAAAGAAAAAAAAATTAATTATTGTCTTTTTTTGCTTTTTATCTTTTTATTGGTTCCTTGTTTCTTACTGTCCATTACAGCACATTTTATAACAAAATGAAGCGGAGTTTTGAAAGTGGAGCTCAAAAAAGAAAGTTAGAAAAGAAGAATTATTTATTAAAAATCTAAAAAATATAAATTCGTATTTTCAAACAAAAAATGCTAGTACTGAAAATAGTACAGATACCACTACTGTGTCCCTCAATTTAGATTCTTCTGTGTCTAATTTTTCTTCCACTTTAAATGTCGATCGAAATGACAATACTGAAACTATTACTTCTCACGGATCTAAAGAACAGATTACAGACTCGCAAGCATTGGTCTCTGAAACTGATCCATCTACTTCTAATTCTTCTAATTATATTGAATTAAATTATAATGATGATGGGAAAAATGATAATATGGAAGATGCTATTCCTCATATTTCTGATAGTCAATTAAATAAGCCGAGTTCAGATCCAGCTTTATGGGAGTTTTTTCAAGGAAGTCGAAATGTATTACAGGAATACTGGACTAAAAATGGACCTTCAAAATGCCAAAATTTCGATATACGTGCTGATTATAATGCGTCAGTTCGAAACTATGAGAGTATTAAAAGAAACAAAAAAATTAATCGATCCAGAAAATTACAAAATTCCTATTTTTACCGGAAACTTCAAAATGGAGAAAAAATTAAACGCGAGAGTGGGTTTTATATTCGCCATCTCAAGGCAAAGTTTTCTGTTTCTTGTAAATTATTTAGTGAATCGGATACTCCATTTAGTACAACTTAGGTTTTAATGACTGGAAACATGGATTGAAATCCATTTCAGATCAAAATAGTTTTGAGCATAGAAAAAATCTGTATACTTACATCAGGCGCACAAAAGTAGTCGGAAGAATAGATACTGAGCTGCAACGTCAACTTAACGAAAAACGTAATTATTGGATCGAAGTACCTCGAAGAATAGGCTGTTGCTGTAATAAAATTTCTACCATCAAGAGGTTTACCTTTTAGAGGTAGCAATGAAATTTTCGGTTCTACCAGAAATGGTAACTACTTGGGATTGTTAGAACTAATAAGCGAATTTGACCCATTTTTGCGCGAATGTAAAAAAATTTGGAAATGCTGGACGAGGAAAAGCTTCTTATTTGTCATCAACAATATGCGAGGAATTAATTGAGATTATGGGAAAAAGAGTATTTATGGGAATTATAGCCGAAGTACGACAAGCGAAATATTATTCAATTTCAATAGATTGCCTGATGTAAGTCATGTAGATCAGTTGACTTTCATTATCCGGTATTGTAAGAATGGTAAACCAGTTGAACGATTTCTAAAGTTTATTCTGATTTATGGACACGGCGCAGAGAATCTGTGTGAAGTGGTCATCAAGTTTTTGAATGAAAATGATATATCCATTTCAAATTGCCGAGGCCAGTCATATGATAATGTCGCAAATATGGCTGGACGATACAGTGGATTGCAGGCCAGAATTAATGACATTAATTCTTTGGCATTTTATATTCCCTGTAGTGCACATTTTTTAAATCTTGTTGGTGTTCAAGTCGCAGAATCAACAGAAGAAGTTAGTAGATATTTTACTTTTGTTCAAAATCTATATACTTTTTTTTCTGCATCAACACACCGATGGACTATATTAATAAGAGCATTAGCTACTTTAGGTCCAAAACAAAAAGTAGTTAAAAAATTGTCTGACACACGCTGGTCAGCACACGCTGAAGCTGTTTTTGCATTAAATAATGAATATGAACCAATCAAAACAGCTTTATCACTTATTACTACTGAAAACGAATCCGAAGAAACTAAAAATCAAGCCATTGCTTTGAAGAAAAATATGGAAAGATTGGAAACAGTTTTTCTAACTATTTTTTGGAATGATGTATTAATAAGACTTAATAAAACGAATAAGACATTACAGAAGGCTACGTTGACCTTATCTGTTGCTGTAAAAATGCTGAAATTTTTGACATCATATATTGGTGAAAAGAGAAATAAATTTGATTGGTACGAAAATCGTGCAAATGCGATTGCGCCGAATGCTGTCTACAAAGATATTGATAAACGCTTCAAAAAATGTAGTACTCGTTTAGCTTATTTCGACATTGATAACACAAACACCAGATGTAGTTCTACAAGGAAGCGAAAAATTTAAGATTGAAACCTTCTTACCTATTATTGATACTCTTTTAAGTAATCTGACTAGACGTACCAAAGCTTACGAAAACGTTTTTAAAAAATTTGGATTTTTGGAAATTTTGACTGATGTTGATGAACAGACGCTGACAAATTCATGTACATATTTTGTTTCTATTTATAATAAAGACATAAATGAAACAGAATTCATATCAGAATGTTTTCATTTAAGAGCATATCTCAAAAATAAATTGAAAATTAATTCACAGCTACTGCAAAAAGAAAAAAAATGTTCTACGGAAAAGGAAGAATATGAAGATGGGACAAAAGATACAGAAGATCTGAAAAATATAGAAAGGCAAGAAGGAGGAGCAAGTACATCAGAAAAAGTTAGCGATAGAGAAAGTGACAGTGATCACGACAATGGTAAAAACATCAATGTTAAAGAAGCAGATGTTAATGAAGAAGAAAATGCCTCAACATGAATAATTAAATTTAAAGAATTTGTATTATTACTTATATGAAAATCATCTCATTGAAGCTTTTCCAAATATAGAAATAGCATTGCACATTTATCTTTGTATGATGATCGCTAACGCTACAGGAGAGAGAGATCATTTTCAAAATTAAAATTGATTAAGAGTGTCTTAAGGAATACTATAAGAGGAGAAAGATTGAACAATTTGAGCATCCTTAGCATTGAATATGAATTTTTAAAACATTAGATTTCAATGATATTATTGAAGATTTTGCGAATATGAAGTCAAGAAAACATTTGGTATAATAATAAAAATATATATAATAAAAAATGTAAAATATAATTAAAAAATATATAATTAAAACTTTTTTTTAAATTAAAAATTTAAAAAAATCATAAAAACAAACAAACATAAAAACCATAAAAAACATAAAAAAACATAAAAACCATAAAAACAAAAAAAACGTAAAAAAAAATAAAAAGGAAAAACTCCATTGATCCACGGATCTCCACCTTGACGTGGTAATGGAGCTTAGGAATACTGATTTCCGACCAAAAGGGAACCTAATAATTAATAAAGTCGAATATAGTACAAAAGTATCGAACAAAAGTAGGGGAAGGTGCTGTACCTTGATACCATTTTTTTTTTAATTGCTTTTTATAACCTTAGATTTAATATTTTGCTTAAGCTTATAATCGTTATCTATACTGTGGAAAACATACTACGGAAACAAATAATTATTAAAAGAAATATAGATATTTCTGGAATTATAAAAGTAAATTTAGTAATGCTGTCAAAGTGGCTCAAGGTACAACTGCGTGATGTACCTTGAACCATATGCGAAATAAAGGAAATTTTGTATTTCAGATATTTATTTTCTTAACAGACAGTAATTAAGGAGCATCATAAGTTTATTTATTTTACATTGTATGCACTAAGATCAACAGGAAATACAAAATAAGCCCTTTGACGAGTTGATTTTGCGGTATTAGTTGGCCGCGGTAATTTTAAAATGAAATCTTCCTCTGCTACTGTATAAATTGTCGCATCCTCCAATAAAAACTTATTTGTATTCAGTAGTCTCTTTAGATACGTAACACAAAGTTCATCATCGTTGGAAGTTACCTTAGCTACGTAGTAATTGACACTTTTCTTTCCAGCTAACTTTACTAAAATAAAGTCTCCTTCGCTAATATTTTCATTTTCTAACTGTTTTTCAAGATTCTCTTCTGCTAAATCCAAATCACAATCTGAGTTCGATGATGGCAGAGATTCAATTTCACTATCGGAACTAGTAGAATCTTGAATAGATGGAGATTTCCTAGAAATCTTCCTCTTAACTGCAGGTGCTTTATGAACTTGTATAATCTCCAACTCTTCTTTCTCGGGAGTGTCAGTTAATATGCGGGACTTACCCTTGCGCCTTCTTGGTGCTGCAGTTTTCCTTGGTTGTGATTTAGGATAAGGCTTCAACATTTCTGGAGTTACAATAGATGCAGATGAAGTGGATGGCATAGACACATTTTCTTTTGAGAGTGGATGGTCTGTTACATTTGAAGGTAAGTATTCGTGATTAGCGAATATGTTTTCGTTCAAAGGAATAAGACCCGTCACTCTAAAACCACTAATTATATTTTGTGGGGTGAAACTTAACGGATAGGCTTTTCCTACCATTTCTGCAACCTCATAAATGGATAGAGGCTTACCATGGTTGCCTGGTGCCATCATCCATTCATTTACAGCCGTATGGTAATATGTAATATATAATTTTAAAGGGTCCGAATACGGTTCTGTCCAGAGGTTGCATCTTGTGACTTGTATGCGGATAGAAAGTCAACAAGATGATGCCGATCTCTCTAGCTCTCACTATTATCGGAATAGAAATGTGGCTCTCATGGTTGTCTAGAATCAAAATTGTGGGATGCTCAACAGATGGTTTCATGAGAACAATAAAATGCTCCAAAAACTTCAAAAATAAGTCTGCATTTGACCAACCGGAAGGTGCAGCGGCACCTATTGTTCCAGGTGGTGCTCCTTTTATCATGAATTCTTTAAAATGCACCCGCGGAAATATTAACAGCGGAATACTGTTACCAGTCGCATTGATAGCCGCTCATGGTAACATTCGACCCTCTTTCACCGGAGGTCATACTGCCTATCTGCTTCTCTCCCTTAGGCGCTAATATCTTGGGCGGAACGTGTACTGTTGTGATGCCCGTTTCATCACAATTCCAAATACGATGTTGTGGAAAATCTGATCGTTGTAGTATATTTTTGTAATTTTGAAGAAAGGTAGCTTTATTAAATCCAGTGGAACGGGACAAGCTGGTAGCTTCCGGTTTACGCAAGGATAATTGATCACTGTAAGTTTTTCGAAATCCACGTAGCCAAGATTTTCCGGCCATTTTTTGGAAATCCCACTTGTCAGGGAATTTCTTATTATTGGCTTTTGCGAATTGGTACGCTAGCTTACGAACGTCAAGAAGCGTAAGTCCGTAGTGCAACCTTGCGGCTTTCTTTAAATAGCTAACTAGCAACTGTTCTTCAGCTTTCGAAAAAACTCTGTGAATATCGTAACGAACTGTATATTCATATTTTTTTTTTGACCGACTCCTTAAATCGCTTAAGATGACGCATCAGTGTTACCCTGGATAAATTAAATTATTGAGCAGTAGCACGGACCGATAGTTTCTTTTCTACAATCTCTGCAATGGCTGTTTCTAAAAGTTTCTTCTCAATGCTAGCTCTTTTTTTACCCACTTTACTACGAGGCATTTTGTACCTAACCTAAAATAAACATAGTATTTTACATAACGATCAACTAAATATTTCGTTAAGAATTGAATCATTTTTGTATATCTATAATGAGCCGGCTCAAGGTACGACAACGTTTGCTGGCCCAAGGTACGACACTATGTGTGTTTACATAAACATGAATTTCGTCACCTGTAGGTTAGAATATTACAAGTCGTAACTACATTATATGATATGTAGAAGTATACAGATTCTTGAAATGTATTTAGTAATTGTACCTTTAGCATCATAAATAAAAATATGTATGAAGATTTACCTGATAAAAATTTACTTTTTCGCTCACAAAACTTTTAAACACAATACCTTTAATGTGCTTGCACATAACGAAACTAGAATTTTTATGACGCCATCTATGAGCAAATGCTTTAAGTATAATAGGTTTGCAGAATGTTTTAATATTAATTTGGAGGGAAAGTTGGATGTGGCTCAAGGTACATACCTGTCCAAGGTACAGCACTTTCCCCTAATTTTTAAAAGTGTAATAAAATTATAAATAAATACAGAAAAACTTCAAAATGCATCTAACATATTTCTAAATTTGTGTAAAAATTGATAAAGTTAAACATTAAAAATTGATACATTATACATAATATACATTAACTTTTAAGAGTCAGAAAATAATATTTTAGTATTATTGGACATGGTAAAGAGGTAATCTCATTGCAAGAAATGACCAGGGGCCACAAACATTCTTAATTCAGCCCTGGAAGTGCTGGTCAGCCAGGCCATTTGCCATTGATCGAAACAAGTCAGAGGGAGCAACATCTGGAGAATACAGCGGGTGGGGTAGGACTTCCCATTTCAACGTTTCCAAGTATGTCTTGACCACTTTCGTAACATGGGGTCGAGCATGTCATGCTGCAAAATCACTTTATCGTGTATTGTGGCCGTTGTATTGCGGCCGTTTGTCTTTCAATGCTTGACTCAAACGCATTAATTGCGTTCGATACCGATCGCCTGTGATTGTTTCAGTCGGTTTTAACAGCTTATAATACACTACGCCGAGCTGGTCCCACCAAATACAGAGCATGAACCGTGAATATTCGGTTTGGCCGTCGACGTGGAAGCATGGCCGGGAACTCCCCATGATTTTCTGCGCTTAGAGTTATCGTAATGAACCCATTTTTCGTCCCCAGTCACAATGCAATGCAGAAATCCCTTCCGTCTTTGCCTTTCAAGCAGCTGTTCACAAGCAAACAAACGCCGTTCAACATCTCTCGGCTTCGACTCGTACGGCACCCAATTTTCTTGCTTCTGAATCATTCCTATGGCTTTGAGGCGTTTTGAAATGGCTTGTTGAGTCACTCCCAATGATCGTGCCAATTCTTCTTGATTTTGACACGAGTCTTGATCAAGTAATGCCTCCAATTCTTTGAAAACCTTCTCTCTTCCACTGCTATGTCGGTCTTCGACGTCAAAATCACCGTTCTTGAAACGTTGAAACCACTCACGACACGTTCTTTCACTAATAGCGGCCTCACCATGAGTATTTGAGAGCATTCGATGAGTCTCAGCCGCAGATTTCTTCATATTGAAGCAGAAAATTAAAATCTCCCGCAAATGACGAGAATTTGGCTCGTAAATTGACATTTTCAATCGAGAATAACTTTATGATGCAGACACAAATCGACTAATGTTTCTATGGGGTTATGTTGACAGATGCCCAAGTTTATTGTACGTCTATGATCTATTTATTTCGATCACCACTTACTGCTAAAGCCATCTATAGGAAAACGGTGGAAGCAAAGTTGTACACCTAATACTTAACTATTTTCTCGTATATTATTAATCTCGCGAATTACGTCGAATTTTTTTATTTCCGGTTTGCCCAGTAAATTTTGCTTTAACCCGCAAATTACATAAACTTTTGCTTGAACTTCTCGCTTTTTTCCTAGCAGTTTGCATGTAAAAATCCTACTAACAGTAATTTTCTATCATCGATCCCCGAAATCACTTTTTCCATTTTATGTAATGTATTTTTATTCTGTTTTGGGATACACTCATCGGAAATGCATGTAATAATATCCGTATGGTATCTTAAAAAGGTGGCTTATTAACGCACAGTTAATTGCTGGTATGTCACCAGAAAATATTTATCTATTTAATGCTACCATTAAGTGCAACACTAATGTGGAGATATACACACATGTGGAGATATACACCGCTAAGCGAGCCGCCCGGGGCGTTACTGTCTCACACCGTCGCTTCTCGGCTCCGCAGCCACGTCAACCGCGCGCTCGAACACTCGCGCAGACACGTGATTGACACGCTCATACATACGCGTAGATACCACAATTCTTCTGCCTTTTTAATTTTGGATCAACCCTGGAGAACGGCGTAATTTTATAGTGATATCTGTGCCTTTGACAATTTGATTTTTGTGGCGCTTATGTATTACATTGTTAATGTTTCGCACAATGAACGTCAAGGGCGAAGTTTGTTTAATGATCTCGCCTTTACATCTTTTTTCCGAACACGCACTATAGTCGTTTACATACACTTCGTCTCCCGCACCTAAGTCTCTTTGACGATTACCGCCGCTTGCAACAATCTGCGCGAGTTGGCTTTTTTACACTTTTTCGAACACGTCTGGTTTTAACATATCAAAACGCGTTCGCATGTCGCGTTTGAACATAAGTTGATAAGGGATCTTCTCTGTTGTGCAGTGCTCGATGCTGTGATAGTCAATTAAGAATAGATAGCCGTTTATAGATAGCCGTTACTGGCGTCTCTCCCCCTTTAACAATTTTTATCACCTTGTCCTTGAAAGTACCCACAAAGTTCTCAGTCGCTCCATTAGTCGCGGGGTAGTACGGCGGTACGTAGCTACGATTAATACTATTTTGTTTTAAAAAATCTAAAAATTTATCTCTAAACTGCGGGCTGCCGTCAGTGATGATGTGCAATGGTAACCCGTATCGTGCGAATAAGTGCGTTTAAAACTCTTCTATCACTCTGTACGTTTTGGTATTATTTTTGAAATCGATTACTTCCACCTACTTTGAGTGCATCGATTACTATCAAATACATACTTCCAAACAGAGGTCTCAAGAAATCACAATGTATGCGGCTCCACGCGCGATCCAGTCATGGCCATGTAGTTAAGGGGCTTTGTCACGGTTTTTTTCTTTCGATCAAATGTTACAGCTATTTACAGTAAACTCGATGTCGTTGTCTATTTGTAGCCACTACATGTAGGAGCGAGCAAACATTTTGATTTTTACAATGCCTAGGTGTAACGCATGTAGTTCTCTTAAAATTAGTGGTCGCATATTGCTCGGTATGACGGTCGCATATTGCTCGTAGCCACCGAAATAAGCAATTTTTATCGACCAATAATTCTAGTTTTTTTCTGATATTGTTTTAATTCGTCTAAGAGTTCTTTTGAGTTTGGCCATTCACTTGTTGTATATTTGATTATTTTGCTAATTACCTTGTCTTTTAAACTTTCTGTAGCTAGTATTTTACTGTCGAATGTTTTAATACCTTCTTCGAAAAAATATATGTTAGGAATTCAGGTTCAGTCAAGTTTATTTCGTCTTTAATTGGTAACCGTGACAGCGCATTACAGTTTGCGTTAGCTTTTAAACTAATTGCGTTAGCTCTTGAGCTGATGTGTTCTATTTTAAATCTACAGTCTGTTCAATAAGAAAGTGCTGCTCGTTATTCTACAAAAAGCCACCGCAGCAACATCTTCCTGAACTTGTTTGAACCTTTATTGCGCGCCCTTTTGCGCAGTATATAGTTTACTGGCACATTGTGTAGTTTATGTCAGCGAATTTATTATTTTTACAATGAGTGCAAAATTTCAAAAGCGGTACGAGGCAGTGTTTTTAGTTAATCATGCGAAACTGAATAATGTTATCTTCTCGGAGTCTTCTTTCTGGGCACAGTCTTCCTTGTCGAAAGCATGGACAACGAAGAGTAATAGGATGATTCAGCGCACAGTAAAACACCCTGTAAAAGTGCATGTTTGGGGATGCTTCAGTAAACACGGTTTTGGGTGCCTCTTTTTGTTTACAAGCAATTTAAATAAAAAGCGGAAAAAACGTGCACCATCTACCAAAAATGCTTGTTGAAATCTGCTGAAAAGTTTTATGGTTCTGATGGAATAAGTGTTGCAAGAAGACAATGATCCTAAACATCGCAGCAAACTGTGCAGCGCGTGGAAAGATGAAAATAACGTCACGACGATGAAATGGCCGGCAATGTCCCCAGATGCTAATCCCATTGAAAATGTGTGGTCGTACATGAAGATGAAACTCAAAGGAAAGCCAGTGTATAAGGTGAAGCAGCTGTCATTTGAAATTAAGAAGATATGGCGATCTCTGCCAAACGAATATGCAGAAAAGCTCGTCGAAAGTATGGAAAAAAGGTGTCAAGCAATAATCAGTAATGGAGGTGATTGGACAAAATATTAGGTAATTGCGCAATAGCTAATAATGAGTACTTCAATAAAAAAAACAAAAATTAGTCTAAATTTTTATATTTTTTAAATTATGGCAAACACTTTCTTATTGAACAGACTGTAAAACCTGAGAGATAGTACGCCCATCTTTGAATTCTGTTGTCGGATGTTTTCGGAATTCCCTTACGCGGTCCTAAAATTAATTTTAAGGCCTGGTTGTCGGTTCGCAAAATTATTTCTTTACTTAATATGAAGTCTAAAACGTTTGAATCCGAAAACTATGGCCATTGCTTCTTTAGGATCGTTTGCTTCTTTGTAGGATCATTCGACTCAATTCTTTTTTGGTATCGTGCGCGACGCGTACGCTATCGGCTTTTCCGTGCCGTCTCTGTATTTATGGGAAACAATCGCGGATAACCCGTGTTTCTACGCAAGCCATTATGATTTGTTCGTTTGGGTCAAAATGCGCCAGGACTCGCGATGATATTAATTCTTCTTTCACCCAATTAAAAACTTCGTTGCAATTCTTATTCCACTCGAATTCTTTCGCATTTGCTAAGCGGTTTTAATTTTTCTGAACGGTTTTTTAGGAATCTCGCATAGAATGTTACCAAGTGGAATGACTAGTTTTTTTACATTTTTTTGGCTGTGGAGCATTGATCATCGCGTCAATTTTTGATTTATATTTGTGTAATCCTTCTTTGTCGATTACAAAACCGAGAATTTCGAGTTTTTCTTCCATAAATTTACATTTTTCTCTATTTAGTCTATTTAGTCTAAGTCCTAAGTCTAAGTTCTCTAGTCTAACAACACAGGACAGTAAAGATTTTTACAAGAGATTATGCAAAAGATTTAGAGACAATGCAGACAAGATAAGAACAACTACATAGACAAGATCTGCGAAGAAATCGAGGAACATCACAACTCTAACAATACACGCGACCTATATAAAAAGGTGAAGAAAATAACTGGAAAGTTTAAGACAAAGACAATGTGCATGTAGGATGAAAATGGCAAGGTACTGTGGGAAAATCGAAAAGTCCTAGAAAGATAGAAAGAATACTGCCAGGAGCTTTATAAGAGAGAAGATACAGTAACAAATAGTCAACAGCACATCAATACAGATTTCGAACTGGATATTTTGATGTCTGAAGTCGGAGAGGTTATAAGATACCTCAAGCTGAACAAATCTCCCGGAACTGATTACATAACTGCTGAGATGATCAAATCACTTGAAAAAGAGGGAATCATAATAATCCACGATATCTGTAATAAAATATGGAAATCTTATCAATAGCCTAAGGACTAGACTGAATCAATTTACCCGATCCATAAGAAAGGATCCACGCAAGAATGCCAAAATTATCGAACAATTTCACTGATATCGCATGCGAGCAAGATCATGCTAAGAATAATCAATCAGAGACTTTAAAAATACCTTGACTTCCAAATCTCTCTGAATTTAAGACGGGCATTCTGTGTTTCACCCATTGACACCGCACTCTGGTTAACTAGCTCATATTTAGACTCTTTTCGACGCACAACGCATTGTAAGTTGCAAGAAGTAAAATGTAAAACAAGTTGTAAAATGTGTAAAAATGTAGTTGCGATTTAATACTTGTAATTTTTGTCCCTTTTAGTATACATGCGCTGTTGATCTGTAATTTTTGTCTGAAGAGGACCCAAGGGTCGAAACGTAGCGAATAAAGCTATCAATATTGCCAGGTTACCGTCAACAATTGTTGTTTTATTTGATTCCAAATTTCTCCTGAACAAGCAGGATTAGTAAAAAGAAGAGGAATACGGGACCAAATATTTAACATCCGACAGCTGATAGAGAAGGCGCGTGAGTTTAATAAACCTATGTTACTGTCCTCCACAGATTACAAGAAAGCGTTTGATTGTGTTCAGTGGGAAAGTCTATGGAATATACTAAGAGAGATAGGAGTTCCGGATCATTTGATA
This sequence comes from Crematogaster levior, assembly GCA_901521435.1. Lineage (NCBI taxonomy): Eukaryota > Metazoa > Arthropoda > Insecta > Hymenoptera > Formicidae > Crematogaster > Crematogaster levior. The sequence continues at coordinate 155,667 of CABEGB010001096.1, forward strand.
ATTCTCTTAGAAATCTATATGAAAACAATGAGGTTATCATTAATATAGATAAAAAGACATCAAACTCTTTTAAAATATATAAGGGGGTGCGACAAGGCTGTGTCTTATCACCTAAACTCTTTAATGCGTATGGAGAGTATATAATGAGACGAGTGTTAGAAGATTTCAATGGTATCAATTAACGGTAAGAGATTAAATAATCTCAGATACGCAGACGACACCACTCTAATAACAAGGGATGAAAAGGAAATGGCTATACTCTTAGAGGGGATTTTCAACGAGAGCAGGACTTTTGGCCTGGAAATCAATTTAAATAAGACCAAACTCATGGTGATAAACAGAGGGAACACAATACAAGTAGAGGATAAGCTCGGAGGAATTGAAGTAGTAAAGGAGTTTAACTATCTGGACTCACTGATAATAAACAAAGGAGAATGTGAACCGAAAATCAGAAGGCGGATCATCCTGGCGCGAAATGCTATGACAAAATTGGATAAGATATGGTCAGATAAACAAATAACTAAGAACACAAAGACCGCTCTTGTTAGAACCCTGATTTTCTCTATATTCTATATGCGGTTGAATCTTGGACTATCAAAGCGAGAGATAGCCAGCGGGTGGAAACGCATTCGAAATGTGGTACTGGAGAAGGATGCTGCGCGTGCAGTGGACGGCAAAAAGAACTAACACGTCAATCCTAGAAGAACTCTAAATAAAAGAGCGGTTGTCCACTGTATGCACGAATTCTCTAATACTTTGATCACGTTTCGCGTAGGGAACACAGTGGCCTGGAAAGATTGGTTGTACAGGGTCGCGTGGACGGCAAGAGACCAAGAAGCAATCTCCATCTCGGTGACTGAACCAGGTAAAGCGGACAACTGGACAGTCTATAGAAGCGAATCTGCGAGAAGTGAACGACAAGTCTTCTTGGAAAACCCGGATACAGCAATGTACATAGCCATAGTATCACAATTCTTCAGACATGAAGATATGACGAAGAAGAAGAGTCTAAGTCTGGATTCTTGCAGACACTCACAAACTTTTTCTTGTGTGCTTCATAGGTGAGGCCCGTTACGTATATATTGTCCAGATACGCGATTGCTCCATCGATACCGGCTAGACACTCGTCCATTTTTCTTTGTATATCAATCGGAGCTGAAGAAATTCCTTCGGGAATACTTTTATATCGGAATAACTTTTATGAGTAACAATGGTTAAAGGATCACGACAAGTTTCATCGACCTGAAATTGCATATACGCATGCGCTAAGTCTAACTGTTTGTCCTTTATGAAGTACACTAAATATGTCATCGATTGTATGTAATGGATATCTATCCAAAATTATGTATGGATTAACAGTCATTTTAAAGTCATCGCAGATTCTAATATTTCCATTACTTTTGAAAACGGCTACTATCGGTGTAACCCATTCACTGACTTCAACAAGTTTCCAGCTCTGGGTGACCAAGCGAAATTAACCTTTCAATTTCTTTTTCAATCAGCAGTTTTAAAGCGTGTGCTATATGCTTACATTTTAGCGCTATCGGTTTAGCATCTTTTTTTCAGAAAAATTTTTGACTTACTTTTATTATAGTAACCCGGAGTATTACCAAACAATTTAGTATATTTTTTAGAAAAATAATCTACTAATTTATTTGTTTCGATTTTATTTATCGTTCTCTTGTCATTTAACCCGAGGCGTAATGGCCAACATCCGAACGCTGTGAGCCATTGCCTACTGTTGTGATTGGCTGCGTTCAGCAGCAGAGCAGATCAGTGAGCGATCAGTGATTATTGGTCCTTTCTATTAGATCCCGAAATCTAGACCAATCATGTTGACGCATTAAAAAGAATTACTCAACAGTTGCGTCTGCTGAACGCGACCATTATCTTCTTTGTGCAGTGGGATTTCGATCTATTAGGATCGACTTCAATAAGACAACTTTCTTAATTGTGCACAATAAGTAAAACTTTATTGATACACTAACTTGAATATTACAAGAAAAAAGAAAAAGTATAACGCTGCGTCGTGCACTAACGAAAACGGAAACGAAAAATTTGAACGATAACTCAAGCGTTCTTAAAACTACCCAAGAGTGAGGTTTTATAATCGACAGTTTACAGTAACGATATAGATTTTTACATAAACTAAAAGTAACTAACAAGGAAGGTGTCGGAAGTGTCCCCTTCCGATCTTGATGATCTTCTAATATGTTGTTCTCTAGATCAAAATAGGGGACACGTTTTTTTTTATACGTTCCCATACGGCCTTTTAGGGGGTGAAACACCCCTTTGAAAAAAATCGGTTTTTCTCTTTCGGAGCGAATATCTTCGAAACTAAAAAAGATAGAACAAAAATTCAAACTGGGTATTAAATAGCTTGATGAGTACTATAAAACAACGTAAAAAATTTTTTTTATTTTTGTTTTATTTTTCAAAAAGCCTTACTCCTTTAACTTTTTTTTCAAAATTTTGAATTTTTGTTTTTACCAAATTAAAAGTTATTTTTTTACGAATTCATCCATGTATATTAAAGTTATGTTGCGTAATATCATTTTTGAGAATTAATTATAAACGCCTCCGTACATACGCTATTTGTGTCGGTCCATGCGCTCGATTCTTCGCGCAACGCGTTTTCCTGTAATCAAAAGATGACGAATACACTTGGAGGACATATCCATATATAATCACGAAAGTTTTCATCACATATAGCTTGAGCACTTATATAAAACTTAAAACAAGTTTAAAGGTCTGTAAGACGAATAATTTTATCGTTGGAGGAAATAAAATGCCGTCGCTTTACGAGCATCAGTTTAATACGTAACATCGTACATTTTATCGTGTACCCTTAATTAAATTGTATGAAATATTAACTGCGGTTTTATATAAGACGGATTGACATATTACAATTACGCCTTACTGCAAACACTCACTCCTTCCACACGATCTTTTTATTTTTATCATTATTTTCTTAAATCATATATATTTTATGTTCAATTTCATGTATGCTTTTTATTACTTAATTAATTTTATAAGTACAATTAAGAAGCATAGTACGTGCCACTTCTACAATTGATCTATTTTCCCTTTCTATTCTTCCATTTTGTTCAGGCGTGTAGGGTGCACTAAATTCAAGAACAATACCTTCCTTTTGAAGATGTATCTTGAACTGCTCATTATTAAATTCGAGTCCTCTGCCGCTTCTGATTCTTTTTAATTTGTTTGCTGTTTGTTTTTTGCTTAAACTTTGAAATTGTAGAAACTTTGAGAAGACATCACTTTTGTGTTTTAGAAAGTAAGCAACCTTGTATGAGGTACACTCGTCTTTGAACAATACAAAATAGTGAGCGCCATCGATTGATGGATGTGTCATTTTTCCACAGACATCCATATGTATGACTTCTCCTGGTAAAGGGATTGATTCTTGTGTATTCCTTTTAATCCTTTGAAGCACAGTGGGATTTCTAAAATCCCACATATTTTCAATTTAACTTTTATTTATTTGGATTGAATAGTTAGAATTCGATTTTAGTGCTACTGTTAGTTTTTAAGTTGACTAAGATGATTAGCTATAAACTGAAATGTGTAGTTTTCATTAATTGTTTATAAAATTAATCTTATAATTAAACAAATCATGAAAAAAATTTTTTTTTTTCAAAAAAAATTTATAACTGATAGAAAGTGTTACCCTATTTTCGTGAAACATACATGGATTTTTGAGGTCACTGATTATAAATTCGACGTCAGATTTTCAAAATTAAAAATGACGGATTCAATATGGTGTACCAAAATTTTGAAATTTTTCTAAAAATAAACAAAAATAAACAAAAATTGATATGTAGGAGTTTTTGGGGTCGCTGATTACGAATCCGACGTCAGATTTTCAAAATTGAAAATGGCGAATCCAGTATAATGGATCAAAATATTTGGATCAAAATATTTCTAAAGTTAGAATATTCTTAAATAAGACCTTACAAAGACCTTATTATAAATTCCTTTTCAAGATAAGAGATCGTCGATTTCAGTATTGAGAAAGAAAATCTCATAAGATTATCACGATCGAATCAAATTTCTGATATTCTACATTCGTTATTTCATTAGTCATATATCGACTCGAATTCGTCAAACCTTGAACATCATTCGTAATCTCCCATTTTTGTTCACATTATTAGAGGCATTATTTGTATGAATTTGTATACTTTTTATTTCTCCAACTGAATCTCCTTTTCAATTTTGAAAATCTGACGTCGCATTCGTAATCAGCGACCCCAAAAACTCCTACATACTAATTTTTTTAGATTTTTGGAAAAATGTCAAAATTTTGGTCCGTCATATTGGATCCGCTATTTTCAATTTCGAAAATCTGATGACGGATTCGTAATCAGCGACCCCATAAACCCCTATATACAAATTTTTTTAAATTAAAAAAAAAATTTTGAAAATTCGATTTGCCATATTGGATCCGCTATTTTGAATTTTGAAAATTGGACAACGACATCGTAATCAGAAATTCAAAGAAAGTGAAATTTTCAAGAAAATCGAATTGCTAGAAAAATTCGTGCTTCAAAGGGTTAAATGCCACTCGGCTTAATTTTCCATATTGGCATTCCTCGCAAAATAGTCCATTAGTTGTATTAGTATAATTTTTACATTTAGTACGAGTCCGTCTCCGCCATTTTCTTCAATGTTTTAAAATTGACATGGCCTAATCGTTGGTGCCATAGCATTATGGAGTTGATCGTTGACAAGTTTGTCTGTAAATTGTTAGACACCTTGAATAGCATTTTGTAATAATAGTTTGCCTGTTTTATTTCTGTAGCTAAGAGTCTATTGCTATAAACTTCTAATCTGTCCTTGTTGAAGATCACTTTTAGATTTTTACTGGTTGTAGCTCCTATTGAGAATAGATTTTTCTTCAATTTTGGAACGTATAAAACGTTTTCCAATGTTCTAGGCTTCCACTTTCCGTGAACTAAGGCAGTTACTTCAATTGTACCATAACCTTCTACATTGATCTGCGAAGCATCACCTATCTGAACTGTAGTTTCATTCCTGTTGTTCTTATGGAATTTCACAAACCAGTCACGACGATGAGACATGTGCCTTGATGTGGCACTATCACCTAGACAGTCTTCTTCTCCATTCTGTGTTCTTCTGTTCAATTACCAGAGCATGATGTTGAGACTCGGTTTCATTTGACGATGTGCCTATTAATTTTGCTTGCTTTTTCTTGCATTCTGATTTGAAGTGTCCTTTCTTTTTACAGTAGAAACACTCCACGGTTTTCTTGTCGAATGACTTCTTTTTGTTAAGACTCTCCTTCTGCTCTTGTCTTTGTGACTTCGAACTTTTGCGTACGCTGAGTGATGTAAAAGTTGTTGTTGTGTCCTCGATTTCGGTTAGCCGTTGCTCTTCCTTTAGTAACCTAGCAGTTACTAAACTAAATTATCGTATATTTGTCCAGTTTCGTCCATCGAGTCCCATGCTGTAACAAAATTATTATATTTAACCGGTAGATTCCCTAATGCCTTCGCAATTTTATTCCCTTCTGTTACTGGTTGTCCGATATTATTTAATGCTTGCGCCATGGTGTTTATTTTACTAAGGTGTTGTGCGACAATTTCGGAATTTCCGCCATTTTATAGCTAAAAAATTGTTGCTTTAACTGAAGTTTGTTTATAGTTTTGTTTATGAATGGCTTTCAATCGATTTCACATTTCAGATGCAGTCTGGTAGTTTATTACCGTCTGAAGTTGCTCGTATTCTATTCCTGAGGAGATTAGCAGCATAGCCTTTGCATTGTTGTTGTCCCACGTGGTACGTTCCGCGGTTCCTGCTGCTCGTTGTGCTTTCGTTCCGTTCACCAAGTCTATTAGTCTGGATTCCATGCGAAAAATTATTTCCATCTGATACTTTCACAATTGGAAGTTCTTTCCGTTAAATTTTTGTATCTGACAGTACTTCAGGTTTTCCATCTTAATAGACTTTGATAATTATACCTTGTAATAGTGTGACTTTAATTGGTCGTCTTTCCTTATATTTTCACTGACCTGACGACTGGGTCTATAACCTGTTGCGGTTATCTTCTTTGTGCAATGGGATTTCGATCTGTTAGGATCGACTTCAATAAAACAATCTTCTTGATTGTGCACAATAAGTAAAACTTTATTGATACATTAACTTGAGTATTACAAGAAAGAAAGACAAAGTATAACGCTGCGTTGTGCACTAACGGAAACGAAAAATTTGAACGATAACTCAAGCGTTCTTAAAACTACCCAAGAGAGGTTTTATAACCGACAGTTTACAGTAGCATAGATTTTTACATAAACTAAAAGTAACTAAATATAAAGGTTACCAGAAATGAATATATAAACTGTTTCCACAACACCTACCAATCAAAGCTGGACCCGTACCGGGTAATACATAGCATTTTAAACCACACTGTTTTCCATGAAATTCTACTGTTAAATTTAATAATTTACCAATCGGTTTTATGAATTTACCATCATATCCGCGTAAATTCACGCTCGTTGTAACGACTTTTTCATTTTTTAAAGTTTTCTTTTAAAACTTTTTCTGAGATAACGGTCGCGTACCCGTGTCAATCTCCATGCATATATTCACGCCGTTCACACTCACACCAACATCGGTTCATCGCGATCTCCACTTACAAAATTTATCTTACATGTAATATCCTCAAGTTCGATTGGAAAAAAAATCGCTACGGTGTGCATAGTGTAGGGAGCTCGATGTCTGGTCGTCGTCTGGTACACTCTCCGCTTCCCTGTCGTCTCTTTTCATCACCTTTACCTGCTTTTTCGTTTGCTCTCGTTTGGCAAAGCAAGTGCTCTCGACGTGTCCTTTTTTGTGACAATTATTGCACGTGGCTTCTCGAAATTTGCATGTATTTTGCATGTATGGGTGTCTTTGCTTCCCACAGCAGGCACACCCGTCTCATCCCCAATGAACACTGTTCCATAACATTTATGTAACCATTACAGAACGATGTTCCGCTGGTTACGTAACATTCATATCATTTTCCAGGTCACGATTTGGTCAAAATGTCAGCACCACTTGATTCTATTTTGCGTTACAAAGTCGGAACATTTACGTATAAAATTACGTCACCTTTACGTATAATATTACGTCACATTTACGTGTAAAATTACGTCACATTTACGTATAAAATTACGTCACATTTGCGTATAATATTACGTCACATTTACATATAAAATCACGTAACATTTACGTGTAAAATTGCGTCACATTTGCGTATAAAATTATGTGTAAAATTACGTCATATTTACGTGTAAAATTACGTCACATTTATGTATAAAATTACGTCACGTTTACGTATAAAATTACATCACATTTACGTATAAAATCACGTAACATCTACATATAAATTCACGTAACATTTACATGTAAAATTACGTAACAAAGAGGTTTCTGTTCGTGAATGATGATTTTGGTCATATTTAGAATGGTATTGTGGTTAAGGGAATTTTATTTTTTCAATTTCGTCTATTCCATCTTAAAATGCTATCTTTTATCTTCAAAATGCATTTTGTCTGTTTATGTACAATTTTTTTCATCGAGTTATGATGGGTTAAAAACCCAGTTTTTTTAGACATCTGGTCCTAGGATTCGGCTAAATGTGCGGGCCTAGAACGCATCTCTTATGGCTCATAAAATGTGTATCTTCAATCGTTCACAACTCGGTGAAAAAAAATGGTACAGAAACAAACAAAAAAGGCATTTTGAAGGTAAAAGATAGTAATCTAAGATGGAGTAGACGCATTTGAAAAAATAAAATTTTCTTAACCGCAATACCATTCTGAATATGGCCAAAATCATCATTTTTGGCCCACAGTACCCCAATTTTCTCAGAAATGTGATGTGATGGGAAAATTCTGAGGCAACATCATTTTCAGCGTCAAGAAATACTTCGAAAACGATATTTCATAAGTCAAAGACAATTAGTGTCGGACAGTATTATATATAAATATGGACATTTATAAAATTCAATCAAATGCTGGTTTGAACTCTTATTTAATTTAGCAAATTGTTAAACAAATTATAATATAATATATATTATCTTAATAATAATATCACTCAAAATCAATTATAATGTAAAACTTAAAACTTAAAGCTCCATTGCAAAAAAGAAAATTGTGTTCAGTCTTATAATTAGATAATTGCAATTAACACATGTAATAACATAATCTTATTAAAAAATAAGTTAAATTCGCAGAATTGCTTATGATTTTAGAACATTTTAAAAACATTTAAACTTTAATAAAATATCAAGAAACGTATTAATTACATCTTTTTCTACATCTACGGCTTTTTCCCTTCTGCAATCTTCTGTTTATCTCTGACGAGCCTCTGCCCACCTTGACGAAACCATTCTTTGGTTATATCTTCAAATTCCTTCGTGTTAAATTCGTGGTGAGCCAAAATTGTTGCTGAAACATTTATTATGACGATATAATTGTAACCATGAATAAACTTTAATATTATCAAGTATTAAAATGTGTTTTACCTTGTATAGCCGTTATTATTGTTTTTAGGTCACTGATTTTAAAATGGTCGCGTAGACCTTTCCAGGATGACTGTTTGGCAACGTCATTGCTGAATACAACTCGGTATATACGAATTAAATTTTCTTTACCGCAGCTTCCGCCTACGCGAGATATACACGCCAGCTAAACAAATATAACGAGACAATATTAATTGTAATATATAATTTAATAAATGAAAGAGGCAATATAGAACTTACAAATTTGTTATATTCGTCTAGATTTTCTGATAAATTTTTTTCAAAAGCTTTAACATCATCAATCGTTTTAAGTGGGAGAAAACGCTGCATATTTGATACATCCAATATAGGGGGATCTCCAGACGTAGTTCGATTAATTTTTGTTTCTAAAGCTACTGAACGAGTATTTAATTCTTTGATTTGTTGTGAAAGAGTAGTTATCGTTTCATATATTTTTTCAAAGTGAGCTGAAAAATTAATAATATTAAGAGAATAGTACGAAAAAAGAAAATAATAAAATTATACAAAAATATATGATACCTTCCATGCTATCTGACATTGCTGTCATTAACGTATATAAATCTTGTAAACCTACAAAATTAAAAAAGTGCTAAAATAATTTCGCAATAATCACTAATAAAAACTGTAAATCTAATTTTAAAAAATGTGTATGATATAAAGATAATATGAATTAATAATATAATAAATAAACAAAAATTTGCCATTACTTTTATGTGATACGAGAGATCCGTCAATGACTTGCAGATCAAGAACTTCTTGAATAGGCTCAAGAGCATTTGAGGGTTTCTTAACTGGCATCTTTTTATTAAATGTAAGCTCTGGTGGGTTTGGTAGAACCGATGTCGGCTCAGAATCATATTCAGAATCAGAATTAGACACTCCAGTTTTTTCCCTACGGGTTTTGCTTGAAATACGCGATTTTCTGTTCGTTTGAAGTATTACATTATCATCGCTCGAAGAATAGTTCATTGCCTTCTCTCTAGCCTGTTCTAAAGAATCTTGATTGGAACAAAATCGTAATTTTCAAGTAACATTATTTTTCAACAATATTATAATATAAAAGCTAAGGGTGTTCCGGGAGAAAAATGAAAATATTGCACAAATACTAAACAAATAACAAAATTTATTACAAACAGATAGCAAAAAAAGATTGCACAAAATTTATTATCAAACAGATAACAAAATTTATTACAAACAGATAACATTGAATTAAAGAATATTTTTAATAAATTTATAATAAATTTAATAAATTTTGTGCAATATTTTTATTTTAAATTCTTAAATAGCAAAACAAATTTTAAAAACTTAGATCTAATTATCTCCGCGATGACTGAGAATCAAACATAAACATTGGTTATTTTTTTTTGTTTTGACCTCCAAACACATTCTCAAAATATTTCCCTTTCCTCCCAAAACACCCTGTATATACAATAAAATACAGATTACCATAATATCCATGAAATTCAACAGGATACAGACGCCACTTAGGGTCATTAGTATCAGGTAAAGTTTGTTTTGCGATTAAGGTATTTATATTTTTTACTGATGGCCACCAGCATTTAGATGACTCTGATCGGAGCCATAAACTTGGCACCTCTGATACGATTTCTTGCTCATCATTTCCATCTTGTGTAAACGTGACTACAGCGTAATCTTTCGCCATTGTTGAAAATCTATCGAAGTAATATAATAATAATATTTATTAAATCATTTTAATTAGTTTTATTTGTATGTGTTAACCAATATCTCAGTACTCGCCATAAACATATTTCTTGTTGGTGGAGTAAAGGCAATACTACAGCTTCTTCTTCACATAAAGGCAGTTTTACGCATTTTGTTTTAATATCAGACAAAGAAGCAGTCATTAACTCGTATTGTAACTCGTTGATTTGTTTAATTCCAATACTTAAAGAGTCGCATGGACTTTTAAAAAATGATTTTACATTCAAATACTTTTTACCATTAACAAAAAACTGTTTATTTTTTAAATAAATTTTGGTAAGCGAAATCGTTGTATCGTCTAGCAAAGAGCAACAATTATCAGCAGGTTTTGTACTAAGATAAAAGCCCTTGCATTGAATCGATTTTATTAGCCTTTCGCCGTTAGCATTTGTAATATTACTGAATTTAGGAATTGGATAATTCTTTTCTTTGCGCGTAACATGTAAATTATCTTCTTCCACGCAACGATTAACTAACTGCTGTAATGGCCGACTTGAAGATCTGATCTTTTTTTTAATTTTTTGCATGTGATTTTCAAACTTAAATGCACTAAATTCATCTAACGTCCCCCATAATTTCACGTAGTCGCACAGATGAATTAAATTATGCACGTTATACGAGACATGCTGATAGCCATATAATACACCGTAATTTTCAACAAAATACAATAATAAGCTGCGTGCATAATCAAGAAGTTGTACGTAATATTCTTTAGAACATAAAATTCGTATCGCTACACTGAGGCTTAAAAAGTGAACGTACTTATCGCGAGATAATTTGTTGTAAAATATAACAGGACCAGTATATAATAACAATTGCCTTAATTCGGTACCTTTAAACCGATCGACCTGATCTAACGCTCTCGGTTTTCTACCAAATTCCTTTGGTAAGAATGCCGACAATGACAGCAAGAAAGTTGAAATACGGTCTAACAGAGTTGTCACTAAACGGATATTAAGTTTACCTTTAACCCAGAACTGCAGCAATTTTTTCATCACTCCTAACAATACTAGGTGCATGTAATCTAAAGGAAATTGCGTGACCATTCCAATGTTTAGTTCTTCAAGATTTGAAGTGAATTTATGATGCTCTTCTTGTTGCTTTAACTTAAAAGATTCGTCCGATCTTAGCATTGCATTAGTTTCTTGAAATGTTACTCTATGTTCTATATAATCTCCCTCCTGAACACAATTACCACAACCAAAATGTCCATTATGCCCCACAATTCCTTTGATAAACGTTTTGGCAGGAGTATCGCAGATAAATACATTAATTTTAACAGTGTAACGGTTCGCCTTGCCTCGCGGGCCGGATTTAGCTCGCCGTGGTCAGGGTCGAAGAAGGCGTGAGACTCTGGTTTGTTTTGCACTGACTTTATTGTACAGATGGTGATGATGTATGTACAGATGAGTGGTCGCGTATGAACAGAGTGGTTGAGCTGTATGTGAGTGTGTGTGTGAGTGTCGCTGGGCGTGTGGTGGGAGGCACGGTGGCCTGTACAGTGGGGTGAGGGTGAGTGTGTGTGTATGTGCGTGTGTATCTTCCTGGCGAACGGTGCGGATCTTATTATCTAGCGGGCGGTGCGGATCTAACGGTGCGGTACTTATGAGCTAACGGTGCGGTACTTATGAGCTAACGGTGCGGTACTTATCATCTAACGGTGCGGTACTTATTATCTAACGGTGCGGTACTTATCATCTAACGGTGCGGTACTTATTATGCGGTACTTATTATCTAACGGTGCGGTACTTATTATCTAACGGTGCGGTACTTATTATCTAACGGTGCGGTACTTATTATCTAACGGCGCGGCTATCTACATCGGCGGGCTGTCGGAAGCCCCGGTGCGTGAGGCGGTATCCTGGGGCTGCCAGGAGGAAGCCAGGCAATCGGTGGAAGTCGTGCCGGGTGCGCCCGACACGACGGTTGCACTCCGGGTGCGCCCGGATTGAGGCACGGGTGCTCCCGTGTCTCCGTGCGGAGCAGGTATCGGTATGGGACGGAAACCGGCCTGGGTGCGCCCAGGACGGCAGTTGCACTCCGGGTGCGCCCGGATTGAGGCACGGGTGCGCCCGTGTCTCCGTGCGGATAGATCGGGTGCTCCCGATCTGGAGGAATCGTGATCGTCGGTAGTAGGCCAGGTCTAGTCAGGAAGAGGATCGGGACAGGACTGGTGTCTTGGTCCTCGCTCGACGCGCTTATATACCCACCCGGCGTGGGTAGCCGGGTGGGGAATCACGCGTGCGGGTCATGCCGCGCTAGGCCCGCTAGTGGCATCGGCCGCGTGATCGCGGCATGCGGTTCGGTCGGAGAAGGGGCTAGTGGCGAATCGCCACATCACCCCCCTCCCTTTGAGATTTCGCCAGGGGTGAAATAAATACATACCGGGATTAGGTCTATTCGGCTTTATTTTCTTTTATCGTCGCCGGCAGGTACGGAGGCGCCCCCCGGCGTCGAAGCGGAGGATCCATTCTCCGGTGGCGGTGCGTGCGCGGAACTTCCGGTTGCGGTAAGCTGCCGTCCAGGGCACCGAGATCCTCTCGCCGGACGGCAGGGTGACCTGTGGGTCCGGAGGGGTTGCCGTGGCGGTTATCCGGGTTGGTGCCTTGGTGGAGGTGGCGGTGACGGCGGCACAGGCCGGTGTGGGCTGGAGTGGCGGCCCTCGTGCTTGCCCGGGCGCGTTGCAGGGGCCGGGCGGCGGTGGCCTGGTCGCGTCCGGTGGGCGCTCGAATGCGCGACGGAGCGCGACCTCGAGGGGTGCCGGTGTTCGGCCGGAGGCCGCGGGTCGGGATGTCCGCTCAGAGGCCGGGGCTGACCGTCGTCGTGGTGGTCTGGCGGGCGGTGGCGCGGCCAGGAATTGTGCCCGTCGTCGGGCGGCGGCGTCGCCCCGCTGGATCGCGGTGCCCACACGGGGAGGCGGTCGCTGGCCGGTGGCCGAGTGTGGCCTCGCCTGATCCGGGCCGGGCTCCAGGTCCTCGAGGTCGGCGATGTCGCCGAAAAGCTCCTTTATCAATTGTCGCTGCTGTTGCTCCATTTGGATGCGGCGGGCTGTTTGGGTGACGCGGTCACGGTCGCGTTTATATACCCGCGACCGATAGGCGGTGGGGCGTGTGGTGCCGGGGCCTCATTGTTCCCGCCGGCGCGCTTTCGCCGGCGGTGGTGGAGCTTGCGGCTAAAGGCGCGTTTGCATTGGCGTCGTCGGAGCTTGCGGCTAACGGCGCGCTTTCATCGGCGGTGTTCGGATTCGTGTCCAACGGTGCGGCCTTCAAATCCTGGACGTGGATGTGTCGGTGCCAGCGTCCGCGTGCGTCCCGTAGATCGACGATGACGGGCGATATCACTTTCCGCACCTCCATCGGGCCACTGTATTTGGGGGCGAGTTTGGCGTTGAACCCTGTGGCCTTCCTCGAGAGTGGGTACTCCCGCTTCCACACCTGGTCGCCTATGCGAGGTCGCCAGTCCCGTCGCCGCAGGTTGTAGTAGCCCTGTTGCCGTTGGAAGGCTCTAGCCATATTCACCCGGACTACCTCGAAGGCTTCCTCGAGCTGACGGCGGAGTTGGTGGGGTTTGCTCCCGGTGGCCTGGCGTCGATCATCCGGATGCGGCAGGGCGAGTTCTCGGCCGTGATTCAGGTACGCGGGCGTGTACCCTGTGGCCTCGTGCCGGGCCGTATTGTAGGCCAGCTGGAGGGGCCCCAGCTTGTCGTCCCAGTGCCGATGATTTCTGCCCGTATATTGTGCGATCATGGTTTTAACGGAGCGGTTGGTGCGCTCCACTGGGTTGCAATGCGGGGCGTGCACTGGGGTGGTCCGGTGGCGTATGTCGTGCGCTCGGAGGGCTTCGGCCAGCTGGGTCGACTTCAGCTGCGTCCCGTTATCGGAGATGATCCAGTCCGGGCATCCGTGTCGGTAGACCACCTGGGTCAGGATCGCTTGTGTGACGGCCGGGGCGGTGGCTCGGTGCAGCGGTTGCAACTCGACCCACTTGGTGAAGCGGTCCTGCATCACCAGGAGCCATGTGTGCCCTCGGGTGGAGCGGGGCAATGGACCGATCAGGTCTAGGGTGACCTGCTGCCATGGGCCCTTGACCGGAGCCGTGTGTAGGTTTCCCGCGGGTCGGACGTTGGTCGCCTTGTGTGCCAGGCACGACGGGCACTTTCGCACGTATTGCGTGATCTCCCGGAACATACCCGGCCAATAGAATAGGCGTGCCATCCGAGCGATCGTTTTGGCCACCCCGAAGTGTCCTGCGGTGGGGTCGGTGTGGTGCCGCTCCAAGACCTGGGGTCGTTCTTCCTTCGGCACGCATCGCTTCCACTGTGTCGTGGGGTCGGCTTCCCGGAAGTCGGTGTCGTGTAGGATGTGGCGGAAGAGGTGGCCGTGCCGGAGCTGGTAGTCCGGGAAATCGGTCGGCCGCTGGGCCACGTCCCTCCGCAGTCGGTGATACCACGGGCACTTGGCGCCGGCTCGGACGACGCAGACCTCCGGTTGGCGGGAGAGGGCGTCCGCCACCTTATTTGAGCTCCCCTTCCGGTAACGGATCTCAAAGTCAAAGCCCTGGAGCTCAAATAGCCAGCGGCCCAGGCGGCCGGTCGGCTCTTCTAGCCGTTGGAGCCATTTTAGTGACTGATGATCGGTCACCACCGTGAACGCGTAGCCCTCCAGGTAGCCCCGCATCTTACGGATCCCCCATACGACCGCAAGGCACTCCAGTTCGGTGGCGCTGTAGTTCTTCTCGGCCCCGTTGAGGGTTCGGCTGGCGTAGGCGACGACGCGTTCTCCGTCCTCTCCATGCTGGGTAAGCACGGCTCCAAGTCCTTCCCGGCTGGCGTCGGTCTGCAGGACGAATTTTCTTGAGAAGTCCGGACAGGCTAGCACCGGGGCCGTGGTGAGGGCGTCTTTCAGTGCCTGGAATGCGTCTTCCTCGGCGTTCCCCCAGGTCCAGCGGACCCCCTTTCGGGTCAGTCGGGTGAGCGGCGCGGCAAGCGTGGAGAAATTTGCCACAAAGCGGCGATACCACGACGCCATTCCTAAGAACTGTCGCACCTGTCGGATCGTCGTGGGCGTGGGCCAGCCGGTCACCGCGCTGACTTTTCCGGGATCGGCCCGAATCCCTTGGCCATCCACCACGTGGCCCAGGTAGCGAAGTTGGCGGCACCCAAATTGGCACTTTTCCGGATTTAGCCGTAAGCGGGCGTCCCTTAGCCGGTGGAACACTTCGGCCAGGTGTTGGATGTGTTCGTCCAGGGTGCGGCTTATGACGATGATGTCGTCTAAGTACACTAGGACGTGCGGTTCCAGATCGGGCCCCAGGATGGTATCGAGCAGGCGCTGGAACGTGGCCGGGGCGGAATGCAGCCCGAAGGGCATCACTCGGAACTGCATGAGTCCCTTCCCGGGTACGGTAAACGCGGTGACCGGGCGACTTTCCGGTGTCAGCGGGACCTGCCAGTACCCGTTTTTTAGGTCGAGGGTGCTGAGGTACCGTGCCCCTCGCAGCTTGTCCAGTGTTGCGGAGACCTGGGGTAACGGGTAGGCGTCTTTCTCGGTCACCGCGTTGACCCGGCGGAAGTCAATGCAGAACCGGTGGGCCCCGTCCTTCTTCTTCACCACTACGATGGGTGAACTCCAGGGCCCTTGGGAGGGTTCGATGACTCCCTCCTTTTCCATCCGTGCGACCTCCTGGTTAATGATGGCCTGCATGGCCGGGTTCCGCGGCCGATATCGCTGCTTGATGGGCAGTTGTCGGGCCTTGACCCGGATGTGGTGCTGAACCCGGTGGGTGGGTCCCGTGATCTCCTTGAAGCGGGCCAACTCGTGGTCGATGAAGGCGCGGAACCGTAGGTCTTCGGCGGCGGTTTGTGGACCCAATTTACCGTCGTGGGTAGTTTCGCAGGCGGAGCGTCCAGCGCCGAGAACCCGGGGGGGAGCTGGCAAGGCGATCCCGAGGCGGGCCCACAGGTCCACTCCTATTAATACGGCGCTGTTGGCCGAGGGCAGGACCAGGAATTCGTGTTGGTACGTGCGGTGGCCCATCGTTATCGGTAGCGTCATGGCACCTGGTATGTCGGCGGAGCCCCCGTTGGCCAGGCTGATCGTGTTTGCCCCCGGGTGGAGCGTGTACCCCAGGCTCTTGGCATATTCGGCCGTGCCCCCGTCGATGAATGACACCTCGGACCCGGAGTCCAGCAGTGCCGCGAATTCTCGTTGGGCTATCCGGATGGGGATATGTGGCCGCGGCTGGTATGTTATCACGACGGGATTGGGGACCGGGTGGCGGCGGCTTCTCCCCCGGTCCTCCTGTCGTTTCCCGGCGCCGGATGGCAGTCCCGGGTCAGTACTCCATCTTTCCCGCAGCGGGAGCAGAATTTCTGGGGCGGGCGCTGACAGTGTTGGCGCGTGTGCCCTCGCTGCTTGCAGCGCCAGCAGCATTCCGCGCGGTTGTAGGCGGCAGCGATGGTGGGTGCCGGGATCGGTTTCTCGGGCTTCCGTTCCCGGCGTTGTAGTAGGATGGCCTCGTACTCGGCCGCTCGGCTTTCCAGGTCCCCGACATCGGTGACGTCCTCCCGTCGTATGTACAGTTTGTAGTCGGGGTTCATGTTTTCATAGAGCTGCTCCAGCCGGTCCTCGGGTAAGAATCCGCCGGCCCGCCGCATGCTGGTCAGCACGGCGGTGGCATACTTGTGGAACGGCTCGTCCGCCTTTTGTACTCGGCCCTGGATCTCCCGCTTCTGCTGGGCGCGGTATCGGGGAGGCAGGTACTGTCGACGGAAGTCTTGCTCAAAGCGTTCCCAGGAGTCCCATAGCTCTCGGCGATTCCGATACCACAGCAGAGTATCCCCGCGCAGGAGTTCGGGCAGCCCGAGTAGTAGCTGCTTGTCGGAGTAGCCGTAGCTGAGGCGCAGCTCCTCTATTCTCTCCAAAAATGCCCAGGGATCTCGGCCATCAAAATGGCACCCCCATTTGCGGATCTGATTCATGATCTTGGCCGGGTCTGGCGGGGTTGGTTCCTCGGTCGGCCGTATCTCGGGATCCGTTTCCCGGCTGGGTCCGGGCTCGGTCTTTCGTGTCGCCATGGGCTCGTATCCGGGGTTGTCTTCCACAAAGGTGCGCAGGCGCCGGCGTAGGTCGTCGATCGGGCCGGTCGGGTCGATGTCTAGGCGGTCGAGTTCGGCGGAAATCGTGGCTTTGTTCAGGCGGTATATCCAACTCGTCATGGGAGAGGGAAATTGTCAGTGACAAACCAGTGTCTCACGGAGCAGGTCCCTGTTCGGGCGCCATGTAACGGTTCGCCTTGCCTCGCGGGCCGGATTTAGCTCGCCGTGGTCAGGGTCGAAGAAGGCGTGAGACTCTGGTTTGTTTTGCACTGACTTTATTGTACAGATGGTGATGATGTATGTACAGATGAGTGGTCGCGTATGAACAGAGTGGTTGAGCTGTATGTGAGTGTGTGTGTGAGTGTCGCTGGGCGTGTGGTGGGAGGCACGGTGGCCTGTACAGTGGGGTGAGGGTGAGTGTGTGTGTATGTGCGTGTGTATCTTCCTGGCGAACGGTGCGGATCTTATTATCTAGCGGGCGGTGCGGATCTAACGGTGCGGTACTTATGAGCTAACGGTGCGGTACTTATGAGCTAACGGTGCGGTACTTATCATCTAACGGTGCGGTACTTATTATCTAACGGTGCGGTACTTATCATCTAACGGTGCGGTACTTATTATCTAACGGTGCGGTACTTATTATCTAACGGTGCGGTACTTATTATCTAACGGTGCGGTACTTATTATCTAACGGCGCGGCTATCTACATCGGCGGGCTGTCGGAAGCCCCGGTGCGTGAGGCGGTATCCTGGGGCTGCCAGGAGGAAGCCAGGCAATCGGTGGAAGTCGTGCCGGGTGCGCCCGACACGACGGTTGCACTCCGGGTGCGCCCGGATTGAGGCACGGGTGCTCCCGTGTCTCCGTGCGGAGCAGGTATCGGTATGGGACGGAAACCGGCCTGGGTGCGCCCAGGACGGCAGTTGCACTCCGGGTGCGCCCGGATTGAGGCACGGGTGCGCCCGTGTCTCCGTGCGGATAGATCGGGTGCTCCCGATCTGGAGGAATCGTGATCGTCGGTAGTAGGCCAGGTCTAGTCAGGAAGAGGATCGGGACAGGACTGGTGTCTTGGTCCTCGCTCGACGCGCTTATATACCCACCCGGCGTGGGTAGCCGGGTGGGGAATCACGCGTGCGGGTCATGCCGCGCTAGGCCCGCTAGTGGCATCGGCCGCGTGATCGCGGCATGCGGTTCGGTCGGAGAAGGGGCTAGTGGCGAATCGCCACCGATTTGGTTAACGGGAGGCCATCTACATTCACATTAATATTTATTTGCGATGGGCAAGAAACTCGTGAGTAATGCTTTCGAACAGATTTTCTCAAACTTTCACCTAAACCTGCATGATAATAATTCCCTGGTTCCATTTGAATAATATTATTAACTTGTTTTGGAGTTCGAAGCAAAGTTCGAGTATCAACAGGAAGGTCATGGCCGTATTTTATTAGAATTTTCAATAAACCACTTATAGCAAATTGACTCAAACAATTCTCAATAGCTCATTTTCTAATCTCTTCTGAAATTTCGGTTTCAATCGACATATCCCTGTCAGAATTGCTTGAAGAAAGATTATTTTCATTGGCACTAACTCCCGAACATATAGAAATTAAGTCATCATTTAACACGTCAGTGTCAATTACATTGGAATTGTCAACGTCAACTTTCCTTATATCATTTTGCTGCTGAGGTAATAGCTCGATGCTGTTTTGTACATTTAATTCGCTTACGATATCATTTTCACCTTGTAAAGTATTTAAATTAACAGACTGGTTACGAATATTATTAAGTTCTTTCAAAAAATTACGTCGCTGCTGTCTTGGTGTTAAACAGGAAATGTCTAGTTTTAATTTCACTTTAGGCATGACTGCTCTCAATAATGATTTAAAACAAGTTAATTTTACAAATATAAAAAGAAGAGATCTGACATAAACACGTCGCCGCGTAGTTATTTATTTTAATTTAATTCCCTGAAAAATAATAATCAATTTTGAATTTTGGAACACTAAATATATATAAAATTAAATATACGTAGTTGCAATACAATGTGATTAGGTAGACTGGCATTATTTTACCTAACCCAAAAATCCGGACGGGTTTTTTTTGGGTTTTGCCCGCTTGAAAAACCAAGAAATTTATGTTTTTTGGAGTTTCATTGATTTTTTGTAAATTTTTAGTAGATTATAAAAAGAAGAAACATATTTTAATATAATTAGATTCAATTAAATAAATATATTATATATGTTATATATTAAATTTTATATATATTATATAATATTTATATATATCATATATTAAATAGATTATATAACATATTAAATATACAGTATGAGGAAAAAGTATAAAAACCCTGAAAAATCTTGCAAAATATAATTTCTGCAAAAAAATGTTTCCAATAAAAGTTGTAGGGTTTAAAAAGACTATTTACTGGTTTCATCGGTTTGACCTTGGATAATCGTTTAAAGGTCATGTAAAGGTTATTTTTAATTTCTTAAATGGAACCTACTATTTTTCATTACATATTCTTGTGGCTTACCTCAAGAGCTTTCTAAAACACTCTAAATAAATGTTTTTCCATTAAGTACTTTTCGAGTTATAAGGCTCCAAATTTGCAGTACTTTGATATAAAATACAAAATATCTCGTAAAATATTTAGTTTTCGGTAATCTTACCCTAATACTTTAATGCACAGAATAATGAGATAAAACTATTGGTGCAAAGAAAACACATAGTTATCCTTAAAGAAAAGCAATTGCATATTGCATATTGCTTTTTATGATAACTTTGCGTTTTCTTTACACCAATTGACTTGTCTCATTATTCTGTGCATTAAAGTATTGAGATAAGACTACCAAAAATAAATATTTTACGAGATATTTTGTATTTTATATCAAAGTACTGCAAATTTGGAGCCTTATAACTCGAAAAGTACTTAATGGAAAAACATTTGATTATAGTGTTTTGGAATGCTTTTGAGGTAAGCTACACAAGACTATGTAATAAAAAATAGGGTGTTCCATTTAAAAAATTCAAGATGACCTTGACCTTAGTAACGTCATCCAAAATCAAACTGATGAGACCAGTAAATAGATCTTTTCAAACCCTACAACTTTTAATGAAAACGTTTTTCTGTAAAACTTATAGTAAAAAAAAAGCGCCAAGAATATCTTTCTTTCCAGCCAAAATAACAGTCTTGTACAAAATATGGGATCTATACAAAAAATAAAATCTTCTGCAATAAATGTTTCCATTTAAAACACAAAATCAATAGCACTCACCAAATACGATTGCAGAGAAGATGAGCTAAGGAGGTAGGAATTACAGGCCTCGTATTCCTTTTTTTTCCAAATTATTTTTCACTTCACGCTTTATTACTTATTCACTGTAAAAAAACAAAGAGAAATAAATATTTAAACATCTAAATAAGTGACACATAAGCACAAGACTTTAAAATGTAATATACATTATTCTAATGAAATATTATTAGTAAATATCTGAAGAGAATGTCCCGAGTGGAAATTTGTCTAGCAAAAGTTACTTTGCAGCTAGTGGCTAGATCATGCAGGCTAGATATGATATCTAGCCATTGACTAGCTCAGTATGAACTATAATTTATGTTACTTCTTGGCTATCCAGTACTTTTCTAGCCCCTGTACTGTAAATGTTGGAATAGATGGCACTGGGAACCTTTAAAAAATTAGCTAGCTACTAGACAGCCATTAAAGAAATAGCTAGTGTACTAACTAGCTAGCTATAGCTAGCTAATAGCTAGCTAATTTTCCAGTAGCTAGCTATTAGCTAGCTAATTTTCCAGTAGCTAGCTAATAGCTAACTAATTTTTTAAAGGTTTCCAGCGCCACCGAGTGGAAATTTAAACTCGTCACTACCCAGCCATTAATTAGCCAATTTGTGTTTTATCTAGCCCTTAGCGAGTAATGTAATGCTTAAAAGTCCTAGCTACTGGACAAACATTATTATCTTGTGGCGAGCTTAGAAAAGCTATTTAGCTACTAGATACTAATATATATTAGTTGTTTAGTAATTATCTCTAGCCACAGTAAACATTATAGTTATTATAATTTTATTTTTATATATATAAATTTATTTAAAATTTATATATATATATATATAATATAATATAAAAAATTTTTTTTAAATAAATTTATTTAAAAAATAAATTTTAAATAAATTTATATATATAAAAATAAAAATATAATAACTATAATGTTTACTGTGGCTAGAGATAAATTACTAAACAGCTAATATATATAGTAATCTTAAAGTTTTATAATGGGACACCCTGTATATATATATATATATGTTATCTTAAAAAAGAAAAATTTCTTGGTAATTTTTAAACATTTACTACTCTTACTAACTTACTCTTTTAGAATTAACAAAAATTAAACAGAATTAAAATTTTTATCATTTAACACATTCATATTTATATAAGCAATATTGAACATTGGAAATTAAATATTAAATGAAGTTGTCTAATAATTAACAAAATTTTTGTACCATAAAAGGAAAATTTAAAACGTATATGTTATGAAGATCTAATAGCGTAGTGACTAGAGTGAATGACTTGTAATCCAGCTCAACAAGGGTACCAGGTTCGAATCCCGACGGCCATCGATAGAAATTGTAAGTAGTATGTTAATTTAATGTAATTATCCATGTGCGTGTTAAATAGTAAAATTCTCAGGAATCACAAATATCTTGTAAAAAAAAATTCAATAATTAAAAAAAGTCAATACAATTTTTTTTGTATACTTTTTGTCTAGCCCACGCTACCTAGTAGCTAGATAGCTTTTCTAAGCTCGCCACAAGACAATAATGTTTGTCCAGTAGCTGGATTTTTGAGCGTTACATTACTCGCTAAGGGCTAGATAAAACTACTGGCTAAGGCCTAGATAAAACACAAATTGGCTAGCTAATGGCTGGGTACTGACGAGTTTCAATTTCCACTCGGGGTAATGCAATTTGTATTAATACGAAACTTGTGAAAATCTCTGAAGATAACTCTCATGCGAGTACGGGATTCGGATTCGCACCAGTGGTGCAATTCTGTAACAGTCTTTTCGCAGCTGCACTTCTCAAAATATATGAAATCTCTAATAACATGGAAAAGAGATGCCGTGCGTTTTCGACGTAATTATTCACATATCTCTTTAACTTCCCTGTGGTGCAATTCTGTAACTCGGGCTGCGTTCCGATATTCACTGCCAGTACTGAAAATCTATAGTTCGCGTCACATACACTATAGATTTTCAGTACTGGCGGTAAATATCGGAACGCAGCCTCCTTATGCAGTGTCGTTATTGTTATGTTGTCGTTGCGCAGCTTTTTTATACCGTAGGAAAGCTGCGCAACGACAACGTAACGATAATGATACTGCATAACGAGTTACAGAATTGCCAGAATTGCACCACAGGGAAGTTAAAGAGATGTGTGAATAATTACGTCGAAAACGCACGGCATCTCTTTTCCATGTTATTAGAGATTTCATATATTTTGAGAAGTGCAGCTGTAAAAAGACTGTTCGAAAGCCGATCGACACGAATCCGAAACACAATAACACCGATTTTATGACCACGTAACCAATGTTTAAACCAAAACATCTAATAAATCGTACTTACCAAAATGAAAAGACGAAGACCGGGAACTAAGGCACTATAAACGTGAGTATTCTGCGCCATTTTTATCCTATTCCCCCACTCCTTGCCCTCTCGGCAGTCATTTCGGCGAGAAGGCTCGATCACTGAACTATGGGTCTGTTCTTTTCAGCTGCACTACTGAACTAGTGCAATAAGTTAGAGTAAAAAAATATATATATGTCTCATTCCAACTTATTGCACTAGTTTAGCAGTGCAGCTGAAAAGAACAGACCCTATATATATATACATAGTTATATATATACATAGTGGGCTCGATAGAATGATCGCGCGCTTGCGCAATCACCTGATGATCCAATCACAGCAAATCTATCTAGCAACGGACAATGGCAGACTTCGCTAATGAGCGCAAATCCGCGCATCGTGATTTTTATTAATAAAAACTCTTATCGTAGCAATGTACGATCAGATGACATTATTTAGTAGCTTCGCGGAAAGGCGCCTTATTTTATGGGACTTTTTGGCCATTATGACAAGATTGGAAGAAAATACATTTCTTTTCTATATTCGCAGCAAACCTCATTTTTGCAATTGTATATGATATGTAAAAAATACTATTTTAACGTTTTATTATAAACCATTATACACGAACTGACATAATTAACGTGTTTACAGAATACACAGTGACGTCAAAATCACATCAGTTTCATGTTTATGTATTTAATATTTGACGTCGCAATTACATTATGTATTACACAATTTAACCCTTACGGAAAAAACACTCAAAAAGACACTCAAAGTAACACTCAATTTGAGTATTATTTCGGACACTCAACTTGAGAATGACACTCAACTTGAGAGTGATACTCAACTTGAGTGTCAATTTGAGTGTTAGGGCCTATCCAGACAAACTTGCATAAACGTATGAATAAAGAAATTGATTGGTTCATTTCCTTATGCATTTGTTTGTGGACCAATCAATTTCTTTAAACATACGTTTATGCGATTATGCAAGTTTGTCTGGATAGGCCCTTACTCTCAACTTGAATCAACTTTATGACACGTGAAAGAGTTTTAGTCATAATTGTAAGGCTGTAAGCAAATCAAACGATTAAAAAAAATGTAATTAAAAATGTAATTCAAACTTATCATATATAATAATGAATATTAGTAAATATTACACAATACATAACAGTATTGTGATAAATATATGAATGAAACGTATAATATTCTGATATGAATTGTAGTATAATGATTATGCAGAAAGCAGTGTTATTATAAGAACGCAATACGGCATATAACGTACAGAATATATTATTTGTTATATAAACAATGAGTAGCATGTAAGAACTTATCTTATGATGTAATTACTTATCTTATGAACTCATCTAGGAAGGGCACAGATATAGAATGCTCGTATAGCTCGAGAGATGACTTATTGTGTGCTTGTGAGATCCAACGAATGTAAAATGGCTTTCTTTCACTTAGCGAGAATGCGCATCCGTGTATATGTGAGACACTGATCTCTATGTGCTAATGAGACACCGATATATATGTGCTTGTGAAGCACTATCACTTGTATGCTTGTGAAACA